>JAOEHX010048211.1:0-74435 GCA_025448015.1 Bolborhynchus lineola | reverse complement strand
ATCTCTTGGAATGGGATAATCATGTGGACACCTGGGACAAGTCTGACATTCATCAGGGGGAAGCTAGACAACTGCCAAACGCAGAACTCATTTCAGAAAACAGCAGGACATCGACTTACATCTGCAACACAGTCTTTCCAATGGGGTTACATTGAGTATTCTCATCGTGCATGGCAGAATATCCTGGTATGAATATTTAATCATGCAGGGCAAATATAAATAGATTGAAATTCTAGGTGATGACAACTTTCAGATGACCTGGGCCGAGACTAGAATTTGTGATTTCAGATGGGAAGGCTCCACCTCCCATTCTCCTTCTCCCAAGACACTGATCCCCTAGCATGGGAAGTGGGAAACACCTTAGCCTTTATAAAAGCAGTAACAGCTACCACATGGGGGTCTTTCTTAAGACAAACACATGGAAACAGAGTCAGTACTTGCAGCTGCTTGAGCAAAGGCACTTCCTTGGTCAGGGCATATGAGATTGGCTGTCACTTAAGGCACCTGGCAACATCATTTTCTTGGCACTCTCATGGTTTCCAGCACCCCAGTCACTATGCTGAAAACCAAACCGGCTATTGCCGTTTTCAAGTTAGACTGACCTGAGCTACTGGGCAAAGCCACTGCACCCTATTTGCTTGTAACCTTTTGGGAATAAAAGATCCAGCCTCTGAAGCATAACCCTGGACTTCCTTGGCCCAAGTAGAACTAGGATCCTCAGCGGGGATCTCAGATTAGTCTAGTGGGCCCCCTTTACATAGGCCTCTCTGAACCCTCACCTGCCACACCTCCCAACTTCTGTACAGATGGGAGATGGGAGGAAAAAGAAGTGCATATGCGTTGATTTGAGGAGAGAATATAGACCAGCTCCACCACAACATCAGACGTCCAAATCCCACAGAAACAGCAGAAAGCAGACACCTCAGTTCTGGCCTGAAGCTACTGCAGCACTGAGACCCAGTGCACAATCAGACAAAAAAGATATACATTGTCAAGAAGACAGGGCATCAACAAGCTATTCCTTTCTGTAGTTAGAAGTGCATACTCGTCTATTCCCTTGTTTAAGTAACTGTAGCTCATATCATACTTTCTGCTGATAGGATTATAATTCAGTCATTTCAGCAAGGTTGTCAGGCACCACAAATGGTCCTAGCATTGGCAGCTTCAGGTATTATCCTCGTTTCTTAGTGGGAGAGATCCAAAAGTTCAATATCATCCCTGCTTGCAGAAACAAATCCTCATAAAGTGAAGTTATCATAGAAAATATTAATGAACATCTTTGCTCCACAGAGAGGTGGAGGGGGGGTGCAAAAGAAATATTACTGTACAGGCAACAGGCAGAGATTAGAAGAGCGTTAAGTGGCCAGGTGGTGAAGGAACCCACTTCTGATTTACAATTGCAATGATTGCAATGAATAGGGAGAATTTATGATTAAAGACATGCCTGAAAATAACAGTAATGATTTCCACTTGTATGCCTTTGATCAGACAATCTCACAGTATTCTATAAGTGAAATCTCCAAATATCTCTGCAAAGTTGGAAAGCCTTCTACAGACAGGAACATGTCAGAAATAAATAGCAGCTGAATGGTGTTAGACAGGTGATGGCTTAGATAAGTCATTCTCTCTTAGAAGAAGAGATTCTAGAGATAGAATTTGCCCCAATTAAAAGAGAGGAATAGATGCTCAATGTGAGCTATATTGGACTACATGCACAAATTACAAATCCAGCCCATTCTGTTCTCATTTCTGTAGGTGAAAGTGCCAATAAGGGAACTAATCACCTGTCTGTAAGAATGATTTTAAAAGATGGAGACACTGCCCGTCAAGAACCCCACTGGGACTCATCAGTACTGCTGGTAACTGCCAGGAGGTAAGAACTGTACTTTCAGTCACTGTCTCCATAGAATTAATTTGAATTAACCATCTGGAGTGGAAAAATGTATGTCCATTTCCATGCCCTTGTGCACTACATTCCCTGGGACCATCACATCCAACCATAAGCTGAGGAGTCCTGGACACATCACCCCACCTGCCTCTTTGGAAACCAGGACTCATGTAGGCAGCTTTTGCACAGGTTTCACTGGGCTTTGCAGCTAAATCCCACCCAAGGGCAAGAGATATTACTGAATATTTCTCCGGCACAAGGGGAGGCGGACCCAAAACTGGACAAAGTGTATAATTTTCTGTAGTAAGACAATTGTTTATGCTTGGAAAATTTGAAACAGTTATGTTTGGTCTTGCGTGGGTGCTGGTGGGGTTACATATGTGTGGGGTGCTGACAGGGTTAAACGTGGCTCATCACTTATTTCGTTTATGAGTATGTTCGTCCCTCTGTCACCAAGAAAGAACCCAAAATACATTCTGATATTCAGATCTGCTGTTTTAGCTTGTGATTTTCTCCATTATTTGGTGAATATGAAATGGCTTTTCACTGATTCAGAAGCTATTTGTATAGTATTTTTCAAGGATAAGTCGGAGGGGTCAGACACCCCAGCTTCACTGTTATGGTTGATAACCACAATTCCTGGTCTTCCTCAAGAGCCAGTAATAAGATGCCTGCATTAATCCTGTTTAGATGTTTGATTTGGGTAGATCTGTCAGCAGACAGATTGTATAAATGCAAGGTTTGATGAAAATATCCTTATACTGAAATAAAACCAAACGCAGTTTTACCCCTGGTCAAGAAAAAGCAAGCATTACCCAGGAAGTCAAATGCTGGAGATGCTCTCCAGGTGGCCAGAGGGACCTTGCTCCAAAAGATATGGCAGTCCTTAATCTATTTAGGACAATGTCAAAACACCATCCTTAGAACGTAAATATATTTTGTGAGGAAAGATTACATCCGCCTGAACTCTCCAAAAGCCTTCACAAAGGAGACTACATGTAAAACCAGTGTGTTGTTCCACCCGCACTGCCACTGTCCACTGCCCTGGGGACACCCTCGTCCAAGTGAGTACAACAATATGGATAAAAACCAACTCTGCCCTCACCCCTGTGCCACCAGCAGCAGCTGCAGTTTCTGGTATAGGCACACGAAACAGCCCGAGCCCCACTATGTGTTGCCTGTTCAGGTCCCCCAAGCCTCCCTGGCAGAGGCACCTCTTTGGCTTCTTTCCCGACCTGTTTCACTATGAGAAACCCCCAGGAAAACGTTCACTTGCTTATTGTGGGGTCCTTACCTGCTGGGTTAAAGCCCCGAGCAGGTCAGATGAAAGCAGCACCATTCTGGCTTAGCTGCCAGGTGGGACTCTGCCTGGAGGGGTGTTGTTGCTGGGCTTTTGGGGCAGAGGGCCGGTGTGCCCATAGCCCTGGCCCCTGCCGCGGCTGCAGCAAGGAGCAGGGCAGGCGGTGAGCCGGGGTATGGCGCACAGGCGGGCTGGAAGCGGGTTGGTTTGGGCACAGAGAGAGCGCGGAGGCCGTCGTGTGGGGCTGTGAGGACCGGGTCCAGCCCGGAGAGCCAAGGATGGCAGCTGGGCCTGCGGGCCGGCGCCCGCTGTCACCCTGCGTCTGCAGAAGCAAGACGTGCAGGCAGAGTTCCTGCACCCCAACATTCTGGGGGCTGTGGGAGGCAGCTGGGCGCAGCAGCCCTCTGCAACAGAAGCAATATGGTCAGGGGCAATCAGAGCACAGGCTTTCCACCAGCAGCTGAAGAGAGATCAGCTGTGTGAGCCATCCAGCCAGCCGGCCCAGAGCAATGGCTGCAGGAGCATGTTTGACCTCTGATTTATTCCTTTGGTAAGCAGTCATTAGCAGCAGCAGCCTCAGTGAGCATCAAAACACCCTCTGCTCCTTCTCTCTTAGCCTCCTTCACTGCCCTGTTTTGCGTGCGTTTCTTTGAGCCTCACCAGGGTTTGTTAGAAGGAGTAAAGCCACACAGTGACTGCTCTGTCTGCCTGATTCATCCTCTTACCAGTCTGTGCCTCTAACAGGTGCTCTGTTAACTGGATCCTGCTGTGTTTAATGGTCCCCCCTGCCCCCATGTAACATACTTACATATTTTCTCTGAGCCTGCTGGCCTGATGATGTTCCCATTGCAAGGTCTCTGACAGCGGCTCCAGGAAGGGTCATGCACCTCCTGTAATTAAACAGGGTGAAAAGGCAATTCCTCTGCTTACCCAGAGGGAAAAACGAAATGGGTATGAGGGGAAGGACATCCTTTGCTGCTAATATGGGGGGTAATGAAAAAAGTTGGAAGACCTTTAGTTTAGTTGTTGACACAGAGTTGCACCAGAATTCATCAGACCCTGTGCTATCAACAGATCACTCAACTAACATGAAAAATTATGCTCATATATGGGAAAAAAAAAAAAAAGGTCACATTTGATATCTTCTGGCCTTATTCCCTTTCTCTAGCTTCCCTGGAATAACTCAGCAAGGCCTGGCACACCAAGCAGAAATGTCTATTTCAGTTACACCCCTTCCTGTCATCCCCAGTTCCGCAAACAGCAGAAGCAGAACTTTTTAGAAACATCACTGAGCACACCTCATGAGTTTGTCCTGCCAATTTATTATGTGGGATTATTATAGGGCTATGTGTATGCTGCTACAATCCTCTGCATTTCTTCTTCTAGTGCACATCTGTGTCTGATCTTGGTGTATTTCAAGTGGAATGTTGTCAAGACAGAGAGATACCCTCCTGGGTAGCATATGCACACTGTGTCCCTGCTATTTGGGGGAGTCAGGGAGGAATTTCCCAAATGCACAGGTTGGTGAAAGGTGCAACATTGTTTTGCTAACATAGTCTCCATCCTCTGGACCAAGAGACATTGGTCTTCCATTGAAAGTGAACATTACACGTGGCCCTATTTGACTTTATGGTGGCATTGCACCTTGCTAAGAGCCACCCTTGCATCTGCAATGGATGCAGCGTGGTGTGTATGTGAGCTGTGGTGCAGGGCAGTGGTGTTTGCAATGTGTGCTGTAGAAAGGGGCTGCGTTCCTGCTTGGAGGATGGGAGGGCATGGAGAAGGGTACAACAGCTAGGTTTCATAAGCTGAAAGCTGGGATGCTCTGCTAAAGACTTGGGGAAAAAGCTGGGAGAAAGATAGGACCTGAGGGGAGAGAGAAGGGTGGATGACACTAGAGAGGGCTTTCATGAAAAAGAGACAGCCACAGAAGGGAACTGTCAGTTTAAAGCTCGCTCCAGGCTGATGCTGACAGCTGGCCCATCAGTGCAATGTGAGGGAAACCTCTGTTTCATAAGAAACCTGACAAAAGGTCCTATGCCACTGGCTGAATCAGTGAGAGTCATCATTAATATATAGGAGTGCCACAGGGTAAGTCAGGCTGCGGGTGCCCGAAATAGTGCATTTATTATGGGGGAGAGTTGGTTGTAGTCAGGAAAAAAGGAGGGGATTTTTCTGCAGGTTATTATGAAATCACTTGAGAGAGCATGTTGCAAGTCATTCTGCTGAGGAGCAGAGCATCCAAAAGAGAAACTGCTGTAGGATGCACATAGAACTCATATACTGAGTAATTGAGAGAAAGGTGCAATAGAAGTTTATGAGTACCATTCAACTGACTGACTTTGGGAAGAGATGGAAGCAGAAGCTGAAGAATCAAGAGTGCAGAGTCTCTTTTCTCAGCAGAGCTCTTTTCAAATAAGCTTGCAAGTACTCCATTAGCAGTCTCACAAATGCCGGATGGCTGAAGCAATGCCACTCCATAAAGAGAGATCCTAAATTAGCATAAAATAAGGGGATTCCATAAACCTGCTCTGAAACATGGTAAGTCCCTGTAAAATCTCCAGGATGCCCTTCAGCACTCTATTTTCACCCTATGACTCTCCTGAAAAGATAGAAACATAAATAATGGACTGTAAGGAAAGGAGGGGTGACTTCTTGAACCTTCCCTCTGCCAGGGAGAGGAGGGCTGCTAGAATAAATGCTCAATTTGGGCAGTGAATGAAAGAAATTTGTATCTGGTGGGCAGGATGGAGTTAAGGTTGCAGGCAGATGTTGGTGGAGCCTTCTGCTGTTTTCTCTTTCCCTAACCTTGTTTCCAGAGATAGTAATCAGATATTTAACTTTTATTTTGGTAAACTAACCCTGCAATTAACTGTCTGGTAATAAAATGTGGTCTCTCTATATAGCAGATCTTTTATTCAGGAAGAGTAAAATGTTTTCCAAGTCTTTCCCAGCAAGAACTGACTATGGCATTCCCAAGAGCTGGGACACAAGTTTTACATCTTCCCATAAGGGTTGGGACCTGATAACATTTATTGCTACACCTGGAGAATGGAATTTCCCTCAGCATGTAGCAGAAGAGTCAGGAGCACATCTCCAGATGCTGAGAATAACTTGCTCATAAAAAACAACTGTAAAGTATCCTCCAGGCTGGGGGAGCTGAAGGTACTGTATGTGCTGGACAGGCTAGTCCCCATATATTAGTCCAATGGGCCATGAGGCTCAGAAGGCAATTTGGCCATTATTTCTTCTGACAGGCATGGAGGCACTAGCATGGGGCCCTAGACACCAAGTTACCCATCCTGCCTCAATATTTCTTCCCCAAACACCATCATTCCTGAGGCCATTTAGCATTTTGGCGCTTGTTCTGATCTACTCTGGGCTAACACTTGCTCAATAAACTATAATAAACCTATTAGATAGGTTTGCTGAAGTGTACTGCCACGTTGGGCTGGAGTAATTTTTCACTGCATTCAGTTACATCCAAAGTAATGGACCAATATGAATTAATGTTGATGTGATAAAGTGGTGCGGTCTTAAAAATAACCTTTTCCTTTTATCCTGACACTGTTTTCTGAAAGCTCTTCTTCTGTGGGGCAGAACTGGTCTGCATGACACCGCAGGAGGGGTCTTCTCTGCTGATGTGACATGCAGCTGCTGTCATCCTGGTCTAGGTGACCATGTCCTAGCAGTTCCAAAATTATGAGAGAAAGATTTTTTTTTCTTCTCAGTATCTGAGGGCTTTTAGTATCTACAGTGTACCCTTTTCTTTATTAATTAATGTTATGTTTAAAGCATAAGTAGGTTCTTATTTCTGCTCACTACTTATTATAATGCTCTGTCAGCACTTCAGTACCTTTCCTTTCCCATCAGCCTCAGAGTTGAGTTCAACCTTTGGTGTGTTAGTCCTGGTCCAAATTGCAGCTTGCAACACCAACAACTCTAACACAAGGGTCAGGGTAACTTGCAACCCATAAAGGTGGGCCCTTCATTCACCTGCACGAGTGCAGATGAGGAGTGCCAGGCTGGGCTTTCTTACCTGGCCTTGTGGCTGCTGCAGGGTGCCCTGTCCCAAGGCATCTGCGCAGGGGGGTTAATGAAAGCACTTGGGTTTTTAGCATGTTGACTAGCTGAAGTGATGTCCAGAGGCAACCTTCTACACCAGTCTCAGTGCTATACTCTGTAAGGACTAAAACAATTAGTGCTTCTTTGTTAAAAAGAAAACAAAGGAGGAGATCCTCTCAGGGAAGCTGATTCCCTGGGGAAAGCATTGGGCACAGCACACTGCCAGCCTCAGCTGGGCAGGACACTGTCTCCAGGCTGGGCTGGAGTTTAACCACCATCCAAAGAGGCTTGGGTCTCATTGCTGCTACGCAGGGCGCATGTGGGACACAGGATGAAGAAGGTGCTGCGTGGGCACCACCACCCTGACACAGTCTGTTCTCAGTGAAAAGAGACTCCTATTAGTGAGCAGAGCCACAGGCAGATGTGTGGGCAGGAGCTCACCTCCCTCCTTTAAAACACAGCTATATTTAGAGGCAAATTGCAAACAAAGCGACAGTGAGTGCTGCTGCTGCCCATAAATTAACCAGCTGCGTGGGATGCAGAGGGCCCATGGACATTGCCTGCTGATGGGGTCAGAAGGGGGATCTGGGTGGAGGAGGTGTTGCCTTCCCAACACTTGTGAGGTTCCCCCTGCATTGCCCACACCTCATCCACACTCCCCCTGGGCAACCAGCCCCCACAGCGGAATGCAGTTCAGCAGATGGTTGCCATGGGTTACCCCTGCATCACAGATACTCCTTCTGAAACAGCAATGATAATTGCAAACAGTGGCTCTGCACTGGCACTTCAAGGTTTGCTTTGGCTGGCTTGTGGTCCTTGCCAGCAAGTCACAACTAATGCTGGCTTGACAGCACTGGCACCAAAACCTCCTCACAGCATCCCTTGCAGATGATGTGCTGGGGACCAGGGTTGCTTGCCCACAACATGACCAGGCCGAATGGGGAGGACCGTCATGGAGCAAAGCCTGGGAAATGGGGCCAAAAGAAAGGGAGGATGATGGAGGGACAGGGATCCCTGGCAGGCAGCAGCCCCACTGCGTAAGATGCATAAGGCAATATTGAAATTACAGAGGTGAAGGCCATATCCCGAGTTACCCAGGTGGCCAGCAGCTGAGCTGGGAGGAGATCCTAGTTCTGACCATGGCCTTGTGCTCACACTCCCTCTCGTGAAACAGTGCTTTAAAGGGGAATTTAGCAGGGCTTTTCCAGACACTTTGCCGCATTGGCAAAAAGCTAGCAGGATGACCGGAGCGCAAGGGGGATGGATATTAGAGAGCCAGGGTACTGGTGGGCCTCTATAGGAATGAGTGGTGAGTTTCATCTTACTTGAACCTATTCCTTTTTTAGGATGATCAATGCACTATCAGTATGCTTGCAACATTTAGATAGCGTAACCTGCTGCCATCAATTAGAGAGATATTTCCATTCTGCAGAGGGCTCTCAATCTGTAGCATGAAGTGTCATTACAGGTACAATGTCTGCAAGCTAGGAGGAAAGCTGGACTCCTGCTCAGGGAAGAATGCTTCCTCGCATCTCCCCATCCTACACTCAGGGACTTCCTAGCTCCTTTACAGGCTCCATTCTCTCTGTGCTATGAGGAGATTGTCCCTGCTTGGCCGAGTTTTCCTCTGGGGATCCCTCACCACTGCCTGGGAGACACATGGTGCAGTGGGTGCAAGCACAGGAGGGTCTGTGCAGCGCTGTTCTTACAGTCTGTTCTTACTGTTTCTGCATGAAGTTTCTACACTTGTGATCTTTTCAACTCCTGCACTAGTAATATTTTACCTGAGGCTGCACCACTTCTCATGCAGATAAGACTTTGCTTCTAAGGTGGCAGAGAATCCGTTAAGTGTATCTCTTCTTGTGCTATCCTTTCTGAAGGTTCAGCTGTATCTTCCCTGATGCCAAATCCTCTCGCCTCCCACTCTTTCAGACCTAAGCACCGCTGGGGTAGAACCCGAACACTGCGAGCATTTCTAAGTGTCTTGTCAGGGTTTCTTAATCTTTTTTGTGAGCTCAGAGGGATATTTGCAAAACTCTGCTACCAAACTCAGGACCTGAAGCTACCTTATCATCCCTTCTTGTCACATCCCTAAAACCTGAAAACATAAGAGAGGTACCTTCAATCTTTTAACTTTAAGAATCATTCTGGGAGAGCAAGACTCTTGCCCAGAGCTTTGGTGTCCTCCTGATGCTGCCCTCTCATTTCTTTGCCGCAACTCCAAGAGGCTCCATGTTGCCCTTAACTCCACAGACTGCTCACAAGATTTTCATGAAGTTCTGATTTAAAAGAAAAAGTTAAACAAAAAAAAAGCTACTGCAATTACTCCTATGCAATCTTCACCAGCCCTCTTAGCACCTGTAGTGTTTGCTTTGCCCTTTGCTTGCACAGATAAATACTGCAGGTCAACATTGTTCGCGTTAGAGAAACCCATCAACAGGCAGAAAGGTGTAGCACAACACCTTAGATTATCAGATTTATTCTGCATAAGGCAATGTCATCAGGAGTTTGACATCATCTGTGACATCTGGAAAGCATCAGTGTCTGTAGAGCAGAGCAAAGTAGCTTTGCAGCACTAATGGGGGAATAACATGCTTGCAATGCGTTTGCACAACAGGCGATGATGTGCCAGACCATGGAGGCATTATACAATGCACTAGAGGATGACTGGTCTTTCTGTATCCACATAGGCTGCTAGATATGATCCAAGAAGTGCTATACTGTCAGAAAAGTATTATCCCGCTAGGAAAGCTCAGCGCTTTGACTTGCAAAAAAAACTGGAAGAGTTTAAGATGTCTTTCTCGGCCAAATGTCTGCTATGGGTGTATAAGATCCTATTCTACAAGTATCCTAGGAGGTCTAATGACCACAGTGGGGAAGTAATTGCATCCAGAAACCAAAGGGAGAATTGATAAATGGAGGAAGATGAAGCTGAGTTAAGGAAAATAAAAAGATAAAGATTTTCCTAACAGCAGAATCTGTTGAGCACAGAAGACAGAGCTCCCCTGGTTAAGCCATTTAAGAGTTAGAATAGAGGACATAGCCCACATTGCTGTCTGGAGCAGAGCAGAGAGTATATGCCAAAAAACAGATCTTATTCCTTAGTCACAAGCCCATATCATTGGGAAGGCAGCCTTTTATTTCACTTTTTATAGCCACCAGAGAGACAGTGCTGGATTTCCATGTCTACCTAGCTCAAGTCTGGCAGGACATGAACAACTCTTAGGGAAAGCAGCCAAATCTTACAGCACATCATTGCCAATTGCTCCCCAGAGCAACCATCTCTTGCTGTCAAAGGCACATGCTGCAGGGCGAGGCTGAGAAGCATGGTCACAGCCACTTTGCTGGCTGGCTGAGCAAGCCCGTCTCATTAACAGGGATTCATCAGCACCATTGTTAATAATGCAGGAGCTGCCTGTCTCTGGGGAAGTTCCTCAGCAAAAATTGCACTGCTTCTGTATTTCAAACACAGCCTCTGCTGGCACAATGGGCTTCCACCCTGACAAAGCATTTTAGTTATTTGTTATTCTCAAACGGCAGCTGTGACTGAGCTGAGTGGTACATCCAGAATAGAGGAGAACCTGGCCAGTCTTGAACCTACCCATATCTTAGCATCAGCAGGGACCAGTATGATTGCTGCTAAGAGAGCTCTGCTCCTGAAGTCATCTTTGGGAAAAGCAAGAACAGGAGTTCAGGCTGTACTGGCATTACCCTCTGCTCCAGTCAGTCCAGTGTAGGGAGGGGGGATGAGCACACAGTGGTCCTGCTATCTCCAACTTCCTCCTCTTTTAGGAGGATCTCCCTGGAGCCTTTGTTGTTCCCTTTATGTCTCTGCATCTGGGGCCAGATTCTCACATAAAATTGCTTAGTCCTTCCAGTACTGCAGCCCACACAAAGGATGGAGCCGATGTTGTAGTTCCCTATTAGAGTCACTTGGAAGCCTTATTTTGTCGTTACCCACTTGTGAATGGCAGAATGTGGGATTAGGGATAATTTTATGCTGTAAAATAGGGATGCTGTACCATGCCCTTTCTAAGGCTAGCCTGAATACTGCCAGCCTGTAAGTTCTGCTGCTGGTGGGGCTGGGCAGCTTTGTTATGGAAAAAGGTGTCCTTTAACATTCACCCAGAAAGGAAACCTAATAAGAAGAGACTTTAAAGTGAGCAACCCAGCAAAACAGCCTATAAAAAGCCCAGACCAACTCCAAACCTGCCCTTTGGCCACTGTAGGCTCTTCCCCAGCATCTTTGGCCATGCATAGAAGCAGCAGTCATACAAAGAAACAATTGCCAGTGCCTGCAGAGTGGAGTTCTCCAGGAAGTGTGAACCTCCAGCCAGGGCAGCATGCCTATTAAAAGCAAGTGTTTTGATCGATGTAAGATACAAACATCCCCTGAGAGGACTGAGTATTTGTTCTCATCCTGGCCTGGAAGGTGGAAACTAATGCTTCCTGGCACAGCTGCAGGGACATCACATGCTGGAGTGGGTACTGATACCCAGTGCCTTCCCTGGTACCAGCGCAGGGATCACATCCCTCTGCCCTGAGCCGTCACACAGAGCAATGATGGTAGATAGCTGCATGGATGAGCCTGCCATCTGGCACTTGTCACACCTCCTGCCCTGCCGCAGACACATCCCTGCTGATGGGACCAATGTGAAAAAGGGAACATCATAGGCCAAAGCCAAGAAACATACCCAGTTTCAGGGTCTGCCTGGCCTTTCTATGCAGCAAAACGTGCCAAGACCACCCTCATTTCAAAGCACATTTTGTTGGTTCATGCATAGAGAGGTGAGAACTTCTTTTCAGCCACTGAATGTGCATGGTTGGGCAGCCACAGCAGCAAGTGATACCCTGCCTTGGGAATGAAGGCAGCACCATCCTGGCCTTGCTCAGATGAGCATCTCTCTCCCTTTCGCAGTTAGACCAGCTAAAGAAGGGAGAAGCATTGCTCACGGCACTCTCTGAAAACTCTGGGGAAACTAACGATGTGATTGTAAAGCTCTGCAAAAATTCAAACTGTTGTGATGACTTTAGCGAAACAATAACAAGTCCTTATCTCTGAGTCTGATTAATGCCTGGCCTGTGGCTGAGAAGGGCAACGGCCATGGTGCACATGGACATCTCAGTGGACACAGGGAGGATATCACAACAGCAGCTGTGGGGCCAAGACAGCCCAGCTGCCTGGCATGAGATTCATCAGCTGATCATGTATTTCTGTCATGAGCCAAGGGCAGTGTAGATGGGAGCCATAAATGCAGTGTTTCTGGGAAGTTCACCCCCTCCTAGCCCAGGGTCCCAGCACTACTGGGGCAGGAGCAGTCTTGGACAGCATTAGCAAGCATTGCTAGCTTAAGACCCCAAAAATCTCAGTGCCTTGGAGGAAGCTGACCCTAGATCCACGTTTCCCTATATGGGATGGGTCTATGCTAAGGCATGTTCAGGTGCATGGCTGCAGACAACTCCTGCTGGGAGACAATGCTTTCCAGAGAGTGCACACTGTAGCCCTTCACATCTGCCTTGATCTGCACTCTGCTCCAGCCACCCCAGTGCTACAGCCTCTCTCCCACAACTGCTTGTTTGGGAAGGTCAGGCGAACGAAGGTGCATCTCTGCTCCATCATCCACATCTCCATGACTCCTCTTTCAGGTGTTCATCCTGCTGTCTCATCTCTTCTGTGGCTTCTTCTGCCGTGCCCATGTCACCGCTGGTAGGTGGCCCTCCTTTATGGCATGGAAGTAAGGTTTCAATATCTTTTAATGATAGGCCTGGGGAACACCCAGATGAACCTCCTTGCTATACCACTGCTGATCTGTCCCAGTCAGCAGTACTCTGGTTATGCTCTGCCAGCGCCTGAAAATCTTCTGCTCTTCAATGTGTTCTACCAGCACTGCTAAGTAAACCATTTCTAAACATAGAAAACTGGCTAGCTGGGGTTTGGGAAAGCACCCAAGAACTCACATAATTTCCATTCCTTCATCACACCCACAGAAAACTCACAAGCTCTCCAGTCCAGTACACCAGACACTTTACATGACAGGCTGTGAGAAATTACTGTGACATCTCACTTTGGCTAGGTAGTAGCACAACAGCACTAGCCTTTCACCACCAGAAAGAGGGGAAATATAAAAAATCCACAAAAAAGAGTGACATGGAAAGAAACATCAGAATCTTCCTAAAAAGGTTCAAAAATAAGCACCAGTCCGGGAAGAAGAGCTTATTTTCTAGTCTCTCCTCACCAGTGTAGTATCCTTGGACTCCTTGAACGCTGCATCTCTGCCTGGCAGCCCACAAAAGTAAGCCTTGTTCCCACAGGGACTTTCCAGTTCAATGCTTGGAAGAGCATCCATCAAGACCTTTAATTTCTGTGGAGCCTTTGACTTTGCATGCTCACAGACACTGCTTGTGGCTCCCTGGGAAGGCTTGTGGGTCAATGGCAGCAGCAGGACTCATCTTCTCACGTGCAGACTCCTAAATCTCTGGTTTCCCAGGCCAGGCTAGTGCAAGGAGACAATGAACAGTTGTTCTTTCCCCATCAGGACTGAATATCGAAGCTGTGAAAGCTAGAACCAAATAGTGCTAAGAGTGAAAGCATCATTCTAGGCACTTATGTGACAATTTGCCAAGTGCCCATTGTTGATCCCAGCTGTGGGAAGACCCATTTTCTCTAGTGGTTTCTTGGAGCAGGCAGAGGGACAGCAAGGTTCATCTGTCAGTGATTCAAGCTGGGAGGAAAGAGGCAGAGCACAAACACTCGCTACCAGCTCTGGTGCCAGGACTGTTTGTGCCTGCTTTCAGAGGCCAGATGCTGCCAGGCAAGCAAAGGTCTCCTTACATATGTTTTAAAGCTTGAAGAATCTCTTGAGAGAAACATCCTAAATTAAAGACAAAAGTGCTTTGGGCTGCCAGCAGACTCTGTCCCTCTCCTCAGGGATAAACTCTTGCCCAAGTCTCACGTCTTCTGGCCGCCTGCCCTGACCAAGGATTGCACCCAAGGGTCCTCCTCTCCAGGAGGCCTGAGAGGTAACAAAATCCATCAGCCCCGCTGCCTCGGCTCCCTCTGATGGCAGGCTCAGTGGGAGTAGTGCTGTGTCCCAGTTTCCATACTCAGGATCTCTTGGGAGGATGCTAAATCCCATCTAGCCCTGGCTGTATTTAAAGTGGTTGTAATTCACATGGATTGGGCTGTGGTTATAAACTGAATTACATTCTGATTTAGCAGTGGGGATTAAGGCTCTGCATTTTAACTTATTAACTCAAACCAAGTTAGGAGAATTCCTCTTGTGGCCTTGCTAAGCTCCTGCACAAGAAAAGGCAAGGCTACACGGGGGGGAGCAGTGGGAATGGAGAGGGATGAGAGCAGTGTGCTCAGGCTGGGTCATGACTGCACAGCTCCTGTGACAGGGGAAAGCAGAGGAAAGGAAGCAGGCAAAAGGAACTGCAGCAGTTGTTTAGTATTTCTTAAGCACAGGAAATTTTCTTTTTCGTTAAACCTGGAAGAAAGGAGTACATGAGCAGTTAATTCCCCAACTAGAAGCCAGGGAGGTGTCTGCTGCTTGCAATTGCTGCTTCAGCCTGGGCCGGTGATGCTGTGGCCCTAGAATCTCAGTTGTCTCCCTCCTATGGTCTCAGGTGGAGATACCTGTGAGAGTTAGTTCTTCGCTTTGGGCTGTATCAGTGGTGAGACAGCTGGAGGAGACTCTTGCTGCTCTGACTGAAACAAGAGGAGCTCTGCAGGCAGCCCAGAGTATGACAGTGCCTGTCCTCACTGCTCCTGAGGAGGAAGCCCTGCACCTCCAGACCCAGGGTTCACTCACTTGGCTTCTCTCTCTTGCCATCAGACAGACAATTGAAAATAGCACAGGCATGCTCTGGAAAACTTCACTCAATTTAATATTTAATCAAAACCCAGTGTAACTGTCATGTCCTTTTCTGTTTTTTCCCACTAATGCTACTGGCTGCACAGGTATCTGTGTATAAACAAAGCCTGTATACTTTCCATTCAGTTGCACCTCTCCAGCTCAGGGCGCAACATACAATACCCGCACTCACCTTCAGAGGAAGTGCCGGGGCAGCCCTACCAAAGAAAGCATGAATCTCTCCAGAATACCCTCACCACTTTGGGCATCTGAGGGCACCCCAACTTAGCCCAGTGAGATTGAGGGATGGCAGACTTTGGAAAACATAGAATGGTTTGGGTTGGAAAGGACCTTAAGATCATCCAGTTCCAACCCCGTGCCAGGGGCAGGCACAACTTCCACAACAGCAGGTTGTCCCAAGCCCCATCCAACCCTGCCTTGAACACTGCCAAGGATGGGGCAGCCACAGCTTCCTCGGGCAACCTGTTCCAGTGTCTCACCCACCATCATGGTAGGGAATTGCAAGATCACAGCAGCAATGTGGCATCCTGCTTGCTTCTCTGCCAAGAGCCCAATGCTGCACGCCTCATCGCTTTCATCTCCAGGCCCTGCAATTATTGGCAAGGAGGGAGGGAAAGCATTGCACTTTCATTCCCCTGCCAGTGCTGAACCACTGGGTCGTAACACATCCTACTTGCTCCTACAGAGTGAGTTGCAGCCAGAGCTGGGTAGATGATAAGAGAAAGTGGGATGTGTTTTTATGAAACATTTTTTCCTCACAAAACAAAGCAGCAAACAATGGGGGGAGAAATAAAACTGACATTTGTCACTAACATTTTCAATTTAGTCCAACATAATTTTCCCTTCAAAAGAACAAACCCCAAAACCCACCATGAACAAAAATAGGTAGAATGGAAGTTTCCTTCTATCCCTGAATGTGTTATCGCAGCTGCTGCCCATAGACATCTCTGGATGATTGCCCCAAATCAAGAGGGAACCTTTGAAGCAGGTCTTGCACTGTGATTTGGAAGCTGGTACCAGACAGAGGCCCAAAAGCATGACTTCTTCATGTGAGTGCAAAGCTGACTTGCTAGGTTCTCTGGAGAACTGGGGGCTCTGCCCAGGAAAGCAAGAGGGGAATCTGCCTTCCTCTGCACTGAGGTTTTACGTGCCTGGGACATGGCAGTACAATGAATCCAGGGCAGGGCATATATATCCCATTGCTCAGCAATGAGACTCCCTTTTCTCCAATGCCCCATGCACAAAAGCAGGACTGCAGAAACCCTAAGGCTTGGTCAAGAAATCCTAAGTCTCTCTCTTGCTTCTTGAAATAAGTACTTGAGGAGTAACTCTTGGCATTAGAGACAAAAGAGAAGACCTCTTATGCCACCCTCACCTTTTCCCCAAGCCCAGATGAAAGGGATGTATGAATCCTGGTGGAGGATGCTTCTGCCAGAATCTCCTGTAGCAGGACAGACAGGGGCTGTGGGAAGGAGTCACTGCCATGCTCTGTATAACCCTTTCAGAAGAACCAGACCTGAACCGGACCTGAAAAGCATGATGGTGGGGAAGAGCAAAAGTGAAGGCAACACCTGGGAATGCTTTAAGGACAGGGCTACACCCTGTGTCATCCATCCTCTTTAACTTAGTGGCAGAACATTCCCATGACAAAGTGTCCATGCCACAAAACCATAACCAAACCCTAGGGGGTTGGGCTGGTGAACAATCAAAACAGGGACCCTTTCCCAGAGAGTCATCTGCCACTGATGGAAAGAGAAGGCATGCTCTTGAATGTGCTAGCTGGTAAACTCTCCCTGCCATGGTCTTAGCATGGCCAAACAACAGCAAATTTACTTAAAAAAATTTGAAAATGGCTTAACTAATCTATGGCCACTCAGCTCTACTTCTTCTGCTGACACAGCAAGAGGTACTAACAAGCCCAATGGCTTTATTTATTTAAGTGTATTGATTTTAGCCTAGATTGGAAGAAAACAGGAGGATAAAGGGCAGAAAATCCCTCAGCTGTGAGAACCACACAGACTACTAGAAATCAGATTCAGACTAGCAGATGAAAATACATTTGTCAGAACAAGGCAATGAATCATTCTGCCAGGAGCATGGAGATCTGGCCAAAAGCCAAAACCTGCCCACTTGAAAGCAGTAATTTTTGGGGTATTAAGCAGTGACTACATTCCCATCACTGACCATCATTTAATATAGCAGCAGAGCTCAATGGCTCCCAACCAGAAGTCAAAGCCTGCTGTGTAAAACCAAAGCAAAACCTGTCAGACCTTCCCCCAAGACCTTATTTAAAAATCAATGGCCTCAGAGTCAATCAGATTCAATGAGAGAGGGCTAAGCAAGAAAAATAGAGGACAAACCACATCAGAAGAAGTGTACTCAGCTGTACAGGCTGCTGTGCACAAGCAGCACGTGGTAGCAGAAAACCACAAAGAGCATCAGGACATGAAAGAAAATGACAAGAGGAGGGGTTTTGGAGGGTAATATTTTGTTCATGTGTCAGCTCTGATTATCTGATTAAAATCTCTGTGGCTGGGACTCCATGAGAGAGGTCACCAGCTCTGTTGCCTGTTGTCACAGATCTTCCCTTAGCTACTGGTGCTGCGTGACATTTTCCTAAAATTAAATCTCAGGAGCTAGTGCAAAGTGAACACATGCAGCCTGTTAAACTGGTTCCTACCTTCTCTGCCAGATGGGAGCAGAATGAGCTCAGAATGAGAAACCCAGCTCCAGGTACAAACCCCTTTCCTTCCACAGGAATCTCCCAAGAGCTTCTGAAGATTAGCAGATATGCTGAATTACTCACTTTGAACACAAAGGCTCTGCTCAATACAGAAGATGGAAGAGGCAGGGAGGTAGCAAAGGTGATGGAATGGCAGCCTTGCCTCAAGAGACAAATAGGAAGCACACACTGTATTTCTCTTCTTTTCCCAGTAAGTGTTACATTCCTTCCAATGGTGGTGTGGCCTGAGCGCCCTTGTCAGTCATCTATGGTTTTCTCCACTCCTTCTGAGGAAAAGCCCTCAACATGCTCTGTGAATATAGACGCAGGAGTTGGGCTGTCCCCAGTCCCTCAGACCCCTGGTGGAGAGCCTGTGCCCAGAAGCAGAAGGCCCTGAGTTCCCTGTATGCAGGGATGAGAAGAGGCAGAAGGGACAGCATCACAAAAGCCAGAAGAGGGACAGTATTCATCTGAGCAGGGGAGCAGAAGGAGCAACAAGGTAGGCATCAGCTTGAAACATGTTTAAATGCAGGTAGCTTGGGTAGCAGCATTACAGTACACAACTTTTCCCCAGCTGTACAGGGGAGTTTGCCTGGTTTAAGGTAAATTTTTGTATAGCTAACAGGCTGTGGACTGTCATGCCATGTCATGACTCTGTACATTCAGAGAGGTATGTGAGCAGCAGGCAGGCACACCAGAGCTTGTATATCTGTACCCTCTGAGCCTCCTCTGCCTGTACATCTCCCTATGCCCTCTGCTGTGAAAGGCCTTGAAGGCAAGTGACACAGCTGCAGGGATGGAGACTCACTTCTGTCTTGCAAGGGCATAAGGGATTCTCCCCAGCAAGGTCAGCCAGGTTATTATCAGAGCTAGCCAGTATTCACATAAACATTCACTACTTGCTGTCCTGCAGGCACTACAAAGGGCAAAGTTTGTCCCTGTTGTTGAAAACAAAGATAGGAGCATCCGATCTGATTTTTGCAACTCGGAGCCCTAGTGACCCATCTAAGCCTGAGGCAAACAACACACCAGGAAGAAGCTTTGGGAAAACCAGATTGTGTCTGTGAAGCCAGAATCCAAGCTGAGATATGCAAAACCCAGATATCTGCCAAGAAGTTGACCCAGCATCTTTTAGTTACACATTTGATAATCAATGTGCTGAATGGTAAAGATATTTCCTTGAGCAAATTGTTGATTTGCCTCCCCTCCCACTGGTAAACCATGGTTGAAAGACACTCAGCACGGCAATTTGAGAGCCTCCACTTAACCCAGAGTTGCAGGACTGAGCGTTTCCAAAGAAGCACCGTCTTCCCCTCACATGTGAGCCTAGCTATAGGGAAAAGTTCAGTTCTCAGAGCCAGGGGGAGCTGCCTTATCGCTTGGCAGGGGTTTGCACAAACCTTATTCTCAGTCTGAGCAGGTTTTCAGGCTCTCAGACTTTGTTTTGAATTCTGTATTCAGGACAAGTCTAAAACTTCAGAGAAACCAGAATCAAAAAGGGCAGATTGATCTGCTCTTGCATCAGAGTTGCACTCAAACAATAGTTTCTTATGAAGAAAGGTGCTTTGATGCAGTCCATCCAGCACAGTGGGAACTTGGTTAAAATGCTAATCTGCAAACAGGGTTAAGATTGAACTGTATTTTAATCTGCCATTTTCCAGATGTCATGCAATGTGATAAAAATCCCTCAAACTATGGATCTAATGCATCAAACCCACAGCTTGCCTGCAAAGTAGTCGGTGGGAATTGTGCATGCTCAGCACTTCTGCAGAAAGACAGACTGGCCAAGTCTTTAAACAGTCTCCAATACGTTGAAGTGTCCAGCTATTTTCCTTCCACAGAGGAACCATCACACTGGAAAAGGTGCCCCAGAAACATATGACTTCACTGCATAACAAGTCCTTAAACCAAACTATGGTCAAATTTGACTTTGTAACAAAACCTAATGCTGGCAGAGTTTGGCTTTGTTCTGAATACTGCTTATTTCACTCTTCAAGCCCTTGACCAATTGGGAGAAATTGGCAAAGGGCTTCATTTATTGCAGCACACAGAACTGTGTTCAGCAAGGACACAATGCAATGACAATGAATGAAGAAAGCACTTTGTAATTATTAAAATATGTCCTCTTACACAGTAATTTCAGCTAAGAGGAGGTGGGGGTCCCAGCTTTTATTTGCACAAAGGTATAGTGAAAAGGACCACCAGAGAAGATGAGTGTCATCCCCAGCACTAGAAGCCTGGAGGAGGTCCTTCCGGGCTGTTGCTAAACAGCATGTTACTAGAGCATTACACGAGTGTACCTGATGCTCTGAAACACATGGTCAGGGTTTTTAGAGGTGCTGGATATCCAGAGCACTCCAAAACCTCTCTGAGGGCCACAGCTGCAGGATGAAGTACCCTTACCAAAGGACTACAAGGTGAGACAGCGAGTGACCTGCAGCTGAAGCAGCTTATTGCTACCTGGGTTAGAAGCACACATGCCCGACCTTCTCCTTTGCTACAGCCTTCCCTGAGCAAGGTTTGGGCAGTCCCTTTATTAGGGAACAACTACACCATCCTGTGGGGAAAAGCCTTGTGAGACTGAATCCAAAACTGGAGGAGGGTAGTCTGAACCCACCTTTGCTTTAAGCAGCCTGGAAGTGAGCAAAGAGGAAGGATGAGGTTTTTCTAGTTGCTGAGGTGGCTGGAAGCAGAGAAACAAATTCTGGTGGGGAGAATTTACCTCTTGTGCACATGGCATCACTGGACTTTTCAGAGGGGAAATGTTTGATTGGGTCCATCAGTCTGAGGTTTAGTCCAGGGATAAGTGAGCATCTCCTGTAGAGCTGAGGGCTCTTCAGTGTCCTCTCTTCTTTTCCAGAGTCCAGGTTTTCACCTTGCACACCCCAGAAGGAGCAGGGGCATTAGATAAACAATTACATATTCAACTGGCTTTGGAGACAGAGGATATTGAGGACTGTACACCACACATCTGCTTTTCCCTGGGGACTGCGCAGGCTTTAGTATCTGGTACACTCCCTGACTGAAGGTGGCCTCACACTAACACTGCGTAGAGGAAAGCTGCAGAAAGGGAAAACTTCAGAAGACAGTGAAGCTCCTTCTGCACCAAAGGATGTGGGGGGTACACACTGAGGCAGCAACAAGCCCAGAGAGACTGGAATGTAGTTCCCCAGAGTTTTCATGGTGGGTCTCAAGCAGTGGCAAATCAGAGGACAGGAATATATTTAACAACAAGCTCTGCTAGTTTTGTGGGCCTTCTCTGATGAGATGACAGATTTACTCGACACATGTCACACCTACAGCTTGACTCCACAGCTAACGCTAAGTCAGTTTTAGGGAGGACTGTTGTTAGGTATTTGACATTCAACTGTACAACATTCTGATTAAAAAAATCAACAATAATATCAATAAACCACACACTGACTGGATTAAGAGCCGGCTGACAGATCTCAACAAGGAATTATCAGTGGTGAATCACTTTCAGATGGGAGTGTTTCTAGCAGGGTTCTTCACAGAGCTGCTTGAGGCCTGACACTTCCCAGCATTTTCATCACTGGGAAGCAAATGCAAATCTCAGTGCTGTTATAGTGCATAAATGACAAAGAGATTCAAGGTGATGAATAAGGAGGAGCGCAGGGCAACCATGCAAAGCAATCTCTACATATCAGTGAGCAAAGCCTACTTACACAACCACCAGTTTACTGCAAACAGGTGTTCCTACAGTAAGCAGTTCCAGGCAGCTTACTAGGGTGCCATGTCTGGAAAGCAGAAGCTTGCAAAGGGTTTTGGAGATCATGACAGAATATGAACTAACAGCATAGAGCTGTGGCAACAGGGTGGTGTGTGTTCTGGGAATAATGAGTAAGCAAATGAGATACACCTTTGATGCATGTTAGCAAGATGAATCTGAGTGTGGTGAAAACACTCTGAATATACTGCTGGAGGAGGGGAGTATAGAAAGGAGCCGGAGGATCTCAGTGCTCCAGGGGGAAAAACCCCAGAGCTTTCCAGCAAACACAAAGCAGTCAAATTGTTTTATTTATCAAAAAGAAAACTGAGTATTGGCCTTAAAAGAAAGAAATACCAAGATGAGTTGTCAGTGAGGAGGAGGATGGTGAATAAAAGAGGAAGAGTGCAAAGGCTGAGATGAGAACTTGGGTCATGGACATTTCCAATGAAAGGCTGATGTGCTTAGCTAGGCAAAGGGGACAGCCAGACAAGCTCCAGACCAAAATTCAGAGGAAGCTGTCAGAATGAAACGAGAGGCTGGTAGCCTCTTTCTAAAGGATCTAGCAAACAAGAGAGGAAGAAGAGTTATGGTACTAAAAGTCTGAGGAACAACATGGGATGGATACAGAAGTGCACACAAGTGCTAAAGTTTTGCATACCCCATGTGAAGGGAAGGCCAAGATCAAAGACAAAGGTAAATAAAAATCAGACACAAGGTGGGGTTTACAACAGGTAAGTCATGGTCTGTACAGATGATACTCCTTTGTGAAACACTTCCCTAGACAAAAGCATCGCAGTAGATCTCATCTATCTGGACTTCACAGAAAATGTCTGCTAGTGGAAAATTAACAGTTAAGCCAGTAAAGCTGAAGATTAGTGCGAGCACTGGAAGATGAGTAGCAACATGACTAGAGAGGAGCCAGTAGCAGGCGGCGTTGAAAAGAGGACAGGATGAAACTTCTTTCCATCTGCTGGTTTTCTTGGTTTGGGCTTTTAAACAACCTTAGCACAGAAAACCCAGGGATATGCTAATGCAATATTTTGGTGACAAAGGGGAGATCATTGCCCACAGGGTGGAATATTAAAATATGAAGGAAGGAATAGATCATTATGAGAAGCCAGGCAACTGAAAACAAATAATAGACAACAGCCCAGAAACTAGGGTCTGGCAGCCAGGAACAAATAGCTTGAATTCCTCTCACTCATTAGAAGAATAGCAACTGAAACTGGAGGTGGGGAAATTAAAAGACTTGGGTTCATCAGCATCCTTTTCCAACAGTGGTTTCCTGCCTGACCTAGTGCTGGGCTGGATGGGACTGCCTGACAGTCACAGGTATAACATTGGTTTAACCTTGCTATTCAGAGAGTGAGGCCGTATCTCTCCCCTTCTGTATGCTGCCCAATAGTATCCCTAACAGCTCAATATCTCTTTGTGGGCTGTTCTTTTGAGATCATGCTTATTGCACCTGGGCTCACATCATATAGTAGTTGATTTTCACTGCAGCCCTGTAAAATAGAGCAGAGGGAGAGAAGGGTGAGACTAAGACACAGATATCTTTGTAGTTTTAGTATTACAAAATGCCCAGGTAATGAGGTTTGTTACCTACCACTCAGTATGCTCAGACAGCTCCATATTCCTCCAAAGGAGACCCCAACATCTCCCACCATCCAAAACATGAGGAGCACAGAGCACACATAGCAGAGGTGGCCAGCTTGGCGCCACTTCACAACTCCATGTGAGAAGCAGGTGCAAGGCTGACTGCAGGTCTTTCCTGGGGCTGCAGAAGCTTGCATTTCTCAAGCATAGCAAGAATTTTTCTGAACATACCTTTCCTTGGTCTTGCTCTGAGAAATAACTGGACCAATTTTAGTGAAGCTTCTGTTTAAAGGAGAGGAAAAAAAATGAGCCTGGGACAGACATTTGGCATGGAAATATTCAGCTGGATCACTCAGTGTTTGGCAATACTATGAGCAGCTGAGAGGAAGACCTTGGTCAGCAGTGTGTGCCTCTGGTGTTAACAGGGGCACCCCTGTTATCCCAGAGGAGCAGCTCATTGCCATAGGGGGTGTGTGGCTGCTGCAAGCCTGGAGGTTCACTTGCCCTTTCATGTCCCTTGGTGGAGACTAGAGCTGTCAGAGCATCAGTGTTGCCGTCTGCCTGAATAATGGCATTTCCAGCAACACAGCTGCAAGGAGGCAGAGGTCTTGCATTGATCAGGAGGTAAGAGCTACTTACTGTATTAAGGCTGCTTCCTGGAGGAGTTTGCTCCAGCAACCTCTGTCCAAGAGCTAGCTCTCCATAATGGACCTGTCCTGCAGTGGGAAGCCTCCCACCAGGAGCCTCTGGGCTCCAGATGAAGGTATTAGGATCTGAATTTCGAGAGCATTTAGAGTTCTTCTGGCAAGTAACCACCTTTTTAACTCAGACAGCAGCACAAAGCAGTGCAAGAGAGCACGTTGCCCCAGTACACTGGGAATGAAGGTACTGGTGCAGCTGTGGCAGTCCAGGGTGCAGTGCTTGTCCCCTGCTTCTCCCTGCCTCCTGCAAACCCAGAAGCCAGAGGGGAGAGCCAGAACTTGTGCATGCCCGGGCCAGCCATTTGCTCATCAGCCTGTGCTGCTGGGGCAGGAATAGCAGAGCCCTTCCACGGTGGCTTCCAGGGCAGGATGCTGCTTTTTTTGAATGGTACCCATGTGGCTGGGTCACGTCTGGCCTCTTCTTTGGGAGGAGCGTAGTCGAGACTTAGAGACTGAGAGCTTCACTCAGCCACTGCTGAGTTTGGGGGAACTCTTCCTCTACCCAGTAGAGATGGGAGTCAGGATGGCCAGAAGCCCAGCTGGATTGCTACCCCTGAAAACAAAACTTCCAGCTGCATGGCTGTGATGTAACTGGTCTCTTTGCACACACTGCATCCAGCCAAGGCAGGATGTCAAGGAGGTCGAGTACAAGAATAGGAGAAGCCAGCCCTGATGTTTTTTTTCCTCTCTCTAAATCTAGCCTGCAGAAGTGTGGCATATCTCCCTCTTTCACCCAAACTTTCAAAAACCCCCCAAAACAAGGAACAACCCCCAAACCACCACAGCGCTGCTTTGGAAGGAATTGAAATAACTTGCCAGCTAAAGCTGCAAAAAATTACATTCCTCTTCTCTGCATCCCTACAAAGATCTGCTACCCAGGACTTCTGCTCTGAGCTGATTTGCAGACATGTTTCCCTGTGGAAAAGGAAAGGAAACTCATGGGCTTCAGCCACAAAGCATTTCACTCTTAAGAGCAGTGTATGCCTCAGGTCTCCAGGTTTTGAAAAGCTTAAGGCAAAACCTCAAAAATCCTACAAAAGCAAGTCTGTCTAGACTAGGTGAGTCAAAGAGAGAGGCTTGAGCCTTTAGGGAAAGAGAGAAAGAAAGACAGCTTTCCAGCTGTCCTCAGAGATGGAGGCAAGCATAGCAAGAAATAAAAGCTGTGGGTATGTGGTCAGGACTTGGCATCAGCCTTCTCCCTTCACTTCAGTTTTTCAAGGCACACCAGAAAGCAAGGCTGCCCAACTGCTCTGTGCCAAAGCACCAGCACAAGGCTTGCTGCCATCAGTGTGATTTGCCAACTATGCTCAGGTCCTTGCCCCTCTCCTTGAGGAGACACAGGATGGGACAAGACTACCACCAGAGCCAAGCACAGGCAGGAGCAACTGTTTCATGGTGTGTTTGACATTGTGGCATGGAGGAGCTGTCTGCCTCCCAGCACACTGTGAGGGATGGATGCCCTGGGGAGGAAAGAAGCCAGCTCTTGGCCAGGTGTCCTGAGGCATGGAGCAGGTCGGAAGGTTGCCAAGCGATGGCAGGGTGTTAATTAAAATTAGTAATGAAGGTTGCAGCAGTAACACTCATCCTTGGAGCAGATAGAATCAATTTGTGAGGCAGCAGCCCCAGTCCACCCAGCACATGCACATCTGAGCAGGTGGACATATCAACCCTGTTCAACCACTACAAAGGGGTGCATGGTACTGCAGCCAGCAGAGCTGTGAATCCTCCTTATTTTCCAGGATGTTGCATACAAGCCAAAAACCCACCTCTGTAGCCTGACCCAGAAAACTGTTGCTCCCTCTCATCCTTCACACTGCTGTGCAATTACTCGCCCTCCCTCCTGGAGGCAGGCAGGTTTCTGTGCCAGACCTGCCTCCTGCTCCTTGTGGACCTTGCAATGATGGAGCAAGAGTTGGAGGCTGGAAAACCTGTGCTTAAACCAACCATTTGTTCTGTAGCTCTGTTTCCCCATGCAGGGGTAATATTTACATTCCTTTGTGAAACATCCAGACACGCTGGAAGAAGTAGCACTGTTCAGGAGAGACATTAAAACAAGACAAATAGGCAAGGAGAACATTAAACTAGCCAGGAGAAATGTTGACATTACCAAGTGCTCATTCAGACAAAGAAACACCTCCTGCCAACAGACCTTCTCACAGGTGAGGGATGTGCCAACCAGTTGGGTGGCTGCACAGACCAGAACCGAGGCAGATGCTCCAGCTGTAGGCCTCAAGAGACCACCTGCACATGCCCTCCACAGAGTCTGTTTGGCTATTCTGGGAGCCACACACCTTACCTTACAGGGTGACCCTTACTGGAGGCAAGACAGGAGCTGCAGTAGCTGTCAGTAGCTTAGACTACCTGCTCCCTGCCTTGGGGTGGATTGCCCTGTTCTCCCCATTGCCTCCACAAGCCAGTTTCTCCCAGCACAGTTGTTGTCATTATCTGTTTCCCTGCTGAGACTGACAAGAGCTGCATGGCTTTGGTGTGACAGCTCTTTGACCTGCTTTCCCACAGAACTGAGATGGCAATGCAGTGTAGGGAACCCCGTAACATCAGGGGCTGAGGCTGGCAAGACAGCTTGCTGTTGCAAAAGCTGCAGCCTTATTAATGAGGGAGCTTGCATTGCAAGGGCATCCCTTGCACTCCTGCAGGGACAGTCAGCAAGTGCATTCTCCTCCTCCTCCTCTTCGGGCTACTAGAGATGCAGGAAGAATCTGTTTGACAGAAAAGGCCAGCACCCACCCCAACCCATTCCCAATTCTTCCAGCAAATAGAACCAGCGTGGCAACTAAAGAGCCTGAGTTTCCCAGTCCACAGTGGTATTCCATGCAACCTGCCCAGTTCCTTCACAGAGGGATAGAGGGTCCCGTGTCCAGCCCTTTTTGAAGGACTCATCTGTCGTCAGGTCCTTGGCAATGCAGCCAGCAGCCAACAGTTTTCCCACTTGCAGCAGGGCAGCTCCCCATGGCTTTCACCAGGCGAGCACTGCAAGAGTAAGCTAAATATGCAGACTCCTGTTCTCCCTGGAGCGGATCAGCAACACTAGTTTTCAGCATGCAGG
The DNA here is from genome assembly GCA_025448015.1 of Bolborhynchus lineola. Taxonomy (NCBI): domain Eukaryota; kingdom Metazoa; phylum Chordata; class Aves; order Psittaciformes; family Psittacidae; genus Bolborhynchus; species Bolborhynchus lineola. Next base: position 47,492 of record JAOEHX010048211.1, on the reverse strand, counting down.
GCTGTGCTTCCCTGCTTAGCATCGGGCCCCCTGCATGTCCTCTCGATCAGGGAGCAGCAGGTTCCCAATACTCTTACCCCTATACAACTCCAACTCCACACTTCGGCACTAGGACCCTCCACACTCCTCCCCGACAATGGAAATGCAGCTCTCGGCAGGCCCCTGTTATTTCAGCTAAGGCTCATCAACCATCCTTCTGTCACTAAATGCCTTATTATGTTCAATTAATGGACTGAGAGCAGCTACAAAGTCATTCTCCTCGTGAACCGATGGAGGCAGCTGGGTTACTTCTAGTGACTTTCTAATGCTGCCAGCTTCATTACTAAGTGCAGCTGTGCAAGAGGAAAGCGTGAGGGAAGGCAGGCAGGGAAGTTGAAGCAAATGAGTTAGCTCAAATCCAGCATCATGCCTTTCAAACACCCACGGGCAGCATGGCAAAGAGCTTCCTGCCATCCCTGGGGCCAGCATGTCCCTTTGAGGGGCACTCAAACACTGGTCACCATCCACAATTAAAAGCAGACGGTGGCTCCAGCCCTGCCCCATGCAGATAGGTCTCTACTGCCATCTCTAACCTTTTTTATTATTAATAATACAACAAGAGGAAAGAGAGATAAGAGCAAACTGTCAGAGTAGGCTGAAACAGCTAATTTGACTGTAGCCCAAACTGCATTCAGATGTGCAAAGCAAGAGAATAATTTCTGCTCTCTGATCTCTCCAAGATCATCCTCTTAGATGTCATGATTACATTTGAAAACAGTTTGATGGTACTTGAAGTCAGTTTCCCTTGACAATTAACCTATATGTGTGTACCCTTCACGACTTCTTGCTGCCATACAGGTGTGTGTTTTGAACCTCTACCAGACTTCTCACATCCACAGCTGGAAAGAAATACTAGATATTAGAGGACTCCTAAGCCAGTCCCAGACAAAAGAACACTGGTCTCATTGGAGCATGGCACTGAATTAATCTGCCTTTAGTAATGCCTTGTTACCAAAAATAAGAGAATTACAGCTGGCATTATGCAATCAATTCTTCCACTGCACTAAGGCAGTTCCTAAGGACTCAGTGATAAGGAATTTGTTATAGCTTATTAAAAAAATAATTAAAAAAGCAGCATTTCATGTATTTTAAGTCCCTTTGTTTTATTTCCCCTCTGCAGAAAGTGTGGTGCCCTTCTACCAAAGGGCATCTGATTTTTCTTTTTTGAGGATGGGAAGTACGAAAGAAGTAGATACACAAAATTTGCGGCCAAATTCATCTGTGTGGATGGGCCTAAGCCCTTTGAAGTAAAGGGAGAGGCAATTGCTTAGATTAATTCTAATGACCCAAGCCAGCGCTCATGGACAAACCCTTGTGGGGTTTCCAGCTCTTGAGCCTGAGCAGCTGTTACTTTTTGGAAAGGCAAAATGAAACCCCAAGGATTTGCCTTAATACAGTTTACATCTATCCTAAGAGTAAAACACTCTGCTTTGAATATTAACAAAGGGCTGCCCAGCATATCATGGCTATAGCTCTGAGGAACACGTGCAGCTCTTTTGGGAAAGCCCCTTCTAAAAGCTCTTACTGGGACCCTCGCTGAGGCCTGGCATGAGTTAGGAGGGCAAACATGGGCTGTTGGAGTAAACTTTTCGAATAAAAATCAAACCATGATAACTTTCCTTGGAGAGGAAAGGGAGTGCAAGTACTGCATGAGGGGGAAGAGGCGAGCAGCCACACATCCATCTGCTCCAGCTTCAGGTGATGAAGAGAGGCCCCAGCCACATGGCACAAGAGATGATGGGAAGCTGCTGCCTTCCTGCCCCTTCCCTTTCCTTGTGCACCCAGGAAATCCTCTCTTATTTGCAGAAATGAGGAAAGGAGCCAGCAATGAACTCAGTCAATCACCAAAGGAGAATGACTGGGGTAAGCAGCCTCCCTGAAGGTTTCACTGGTCTTGTGCCCATAAAGGGCCAGACTTCACTCTTATGCCCAAGTGTACGGCAGCGCTTCAACACTGCAAGCCCCGCTCCCAGATTTGCTCCTAGTTATTTTGGCACAATTCAGGACACAAGCTGTCTGCCTGCGAGGTAGTTTAATAATCCTTACCCTCTTCCCCCTCCTTCTCACCCCTCTCCACCTACAATTCACCTTTTATCAGCAGAGAAATTTTTCATAGCACCACCTAAAAGAGTAGCAAAGGGGTTTGCTGCACATGTAACCCAAAGGAAAACATGAGATGCTGTTTTCCATTTCAGCCAAGATATCCTTTTAATACCACACAAGCTGGGAGAATCTTCGAGGCTTTGTTGTTTCTTAAGCAGAGGGGGAAGCACTAAAGGTTGAATTTGAACACTAAAAACATTTCTTTGAACTGGCAAGATTTACCAGTGTGCACATGGCTCCCAATGCAGATGCATGCTTGGAAACATAAGAATAAAAAGAAAAAATAGAAAATGGAAAACACATCTATTCTCCCTTGGTTCCTGTCACCATTTGATTCCACTGCACTGCAGTTTTACCAGGAAAATTACTGGGGGAAAAGGAGTTAGATAGCATTTCCCTGACAGCAGCTTGTCACCCTGTTCTTTCAGTGTCAGGAAAAAGAGCTGCATCTTATGTCTTTAAAGGGCAGTTCTGTCACAGCAGAAGAGGAAGACACACATCTGGCTTTCCTGGGACCATGCATTCATCTCCTTTTTTCCATCACTGGAGGTGTTGCCAACACATGTGGCGGACCCACAGCCTATGTTCCCCCAGCCCCTTGGCTGCCCAGACCCCGGCTGTCTGGTTTCTCTTCAGCCCAGCCCCAACCACTGTCTTACCACCAGCTGCATCGAGGGCACTGCACCTCTGCAAGGGGTGGAGAAACCAGCAGGGATGCTCAGTTCTATTATCACTTACTTTACATACACTTATCTCCTTACCTTGTATTATCACTTACCTCACCTACAGCATGACCTTTTGCCTTCTCTGCTAGCTTGGCCCCAGCTAGCACAGAGAGAAAATCAGAGTCAGATTCTCTGACATCCCACCTTTGCCTGATGACATGTTACATAATATAAAAGGGGAGAATAAGAAATGTTTCTGATGAAAACAACAGCACAAGGTTCCCTCAGTGAAAGAAGAGGCACACAATTCCTGACAGCCCTCTGGGGCAGCTCAGTGCACCCTTTTTATGGCCTTAGAAAGGAGGCTCCCTCTATCTTACCTGGAGTGTAGAGCACTGACACTAGCTTGTGGTGCTCCAAAATGATGGGTCCAAAGAGCCTGAGTATTACAAATCCAGAGCTGACACTATACAAACCCCCACATTGACTCTAACCCATGTTATCTATCCAGCAGCCACCGGTATTATCAGAGCACCACAAAACCCACTGCTGCTGAGCCACTGCCACACATGCTTTGAACCCAAAGAGCCAGACCACCCAGACAGTTCCATTACAGAAGGAAATATCCGTCAGGCTGTAAATAACCTTATTTTTCAAGCCCCTGCTTTCTAAAAATGAAATATCCCAAACCGTAGCAAGCATTTCTGGAAGAGCAGGTTTAGCACTGGGAGAGGAACGGATGCAGTTCACAGCTGCCATCAGGTTATCTCCTGCAATGTTTCCCTGGCAACCAGAAAGCTCAAGGTCTGGTGACAGTTGCAAAGTGTAATAGTTTTTGAAAGCCAAAATATACATATTTTGTCAGTTAGGGTTGTGCTTCCCTTGAGATAGGCCAAAGGATCAAAAAGAAACTCCACTGAGAGCTGATTAGTCTCCATGTAAATAGGGCAGTCAAGAAACTTACCGAAATACACCAGCACCTGGGGGTTAGCACTGTGTTTCCATACTGCTTGCACACCCAGACAGCCACCCTTTACTGAAGACCTCTAGATATCATTTTAAAGTATAACGAAGGGAAACAAGTTACATGTGGGACATGCTCAGGAACTACCACACAAACACAAGGCTAGAAAGCAAGAAAGAGTGCAAGATGCAGTGGGGAAGATCAGAAGAGAAAAGACTTGCTTGCAGCAATGGAGAGAGTGAGCAGCAGTTCCTTGATCAGAGCTGTAAGATCTCTTGACCTCCACTCATCCTATAGGCAGTCCAACCAGCTAATCTCACACTTTTCCCAAAACAGTTGAGTCCTCACCCCCAAAAGTTCCTATAGGACTGCATGTATGAAAACTCAGCATGGGCACTAAAGCATACATAGATACATGCCCCCTGCACTGGTCTTCTCTAGCTTATCTTGTGACTAGCTACAGCTGTTGTGGGAGGAAGCCCATAGAGGGCAATCAACTCATGCTCCCACACCTTTCCAGTTCTTGCTTTGTGCAAGGGATGCACTAAGTTATGGGCAAGAAATAGTTTTTGTTCTGTTTTGTTTTCTATTCCTAGCCTTTCTACTTAGAACATTTGTGGGGTAGCAGCTCCAAGCGGTTTCTAGCTCCTTTATACAGCCACCCAAAGCAACCGTGCATTGGGCTCTCAGCGCCAAGGCTAGGTCAGCTTTTTTCCACAGGATCATTTCTCTGTTATGTCCATTATCCCACTGGAGTAGCTGTCCTTTGAAAATTATTTTCCGATATGAAGTTTTGCGTCTATTTGCGAGCAGCAGCAGGTGTGTGAAGACTCACCCTCCAGGTGATGCTGCCCACAGCTTAATAACAGGGTTACTCTTTCTTCTCAGATGAGGTACTGATGTGTGAGTTGTAGCTTTCAAGACAAGAAGGTTTTATGAAAACAAACTTCTGGTGGTGGTTACATCAAGGGCAAGAAACTCAAAGCTCTCCTGCGGTGTGGGCAGTAGTTGGCTACAGAAACCTAAACATCTGAGCATGTGCTTCTTTCCCTTCCCTCCCTCTCTGTCCCTCATGCTCAGCTCCTGGATCTGTGAACAGGAGCTCCCAAAATTCTAACAACCTGATCAGGTGTTATTCTGCTCCACAAATATTTGCCTCTGGGAGGATAAGCAAGTACATGTCTGGCTCCATTACAAGCCATATCTTTAAGTTCCTCCCTGTGCTTGTGCTGTGTGAAGGGTCTGGCTGGGTGATGCTGAGGTTGGGCAGCTAAAGGATGCAGCATTCACCTAGCTCCTTGGGTTTGAGAGACTGATGAACAGTAAAGTGTAGACCATCCTTGTCCCTAGTAATATGTTGTGGTCAAATCACAGAGTTATGGGCATAACACTAGGGCTGTGCCGTTCTTGGTGCTCATGACAGGCAAAAGAAAAGCGGACGATGTTGGCTTCCTCCCTAGGCATGTAGCTTATGTCAACCATGCAGTCTGGACGGGACAAGAGGTTCCTCCAGGCAAAAGCTCCCTCCTGGTGCACGTGAGCTGCTGTGTGGTCCCTTTAAGACAGTTTTACTGCTGTGAAAATATTTATAGGAGGCTCATCACCATGGTATCTGAGCAGTACTGACTAATGGGGCTTACAGAATGTGCCTGGTTGTATTTGTTATTAATTTCTTCAAGGGTGGATTTCTTGACATTTTGTTTTTGTTCTCTGCTTCAATTTGGGTGTGCTGCTTGTGTATGTAGCTCCTTTCATAGTGGTGTCCCTTGAAGGCACCGTGGAAGAGATGAACGTGGACAGCGAGGATAATTAAAGGAAACCTGTCAGCTAGTTCCATCCCCAATGTTTAGAGGTGGTTTAAAAAAGGAAGGAACAAGAGAGTTAGTGATGATATTAAAGCAATCAGGAATTAAAATGCTTTCATAATTTTAAATAAGAATTTAATTAAATGGGTAAGTCACTGTGATGAAAGGAGGAAAGGGACACTGAGAAGTCAGTGACCAGTTGGACAAAAAAGAGTGAAGAGAGGGGAATCAGCAGTGGTACCAGCCAGGACGAGGGATGTTTTCAAAGCATATGACAAGCACGCTAGGATTTTTTTAAAAATTTTAGCTAGAAAAGTTTATATTGGCAGTGGTCCTACAGTAATGAACCCTAATGAAAAACCAGAGTCAAAACTATGACTTTTCTTTGAATAGACAATTTTGCTGGTGCAACTACATACAGCTGAATACTTCCATTAGCCCCTTGGCCAGATCTGGCCAGCTGGCAGCTCTCTTTTGCCAAGGAAGCCTTTTGTGAAGACAAAAAAAGCACATTGCAAAAGGGAACTGGAGTGGAGCAAATCCTTGCTGCAAGATCACAGTCCTCAGGAAGTATTTTATGGTTTTAGCCTGTGCACAAGGGGATTGCTGGAAAAGGCTCTCGATATGCATCCATGATCTGTGCCACTTGATGTGACAGCCTGAAGGGTTGTTCTCCTAAGCACCTGGATCAAAGCATCCCAGCTATGTCCACAATTCTGGCCTGCCCAGCTCTTCCCAAACAAATCCACACAGCCCTTCCAGTAATTACCATATCCCTGACTCTCCTACACTACACGTACTCCTGGGCATAGAATTACTGTCAGTAGAACAAAAAAACACTTCTAACAAGAAGTGATGGAGCCAGAAATCCAGGTGATTGTCCTATGATTCTGACATGCTCTGTTTGCAATAGTATGCAACAGAGGGGCAAATACCTGATTCACTAAGCTTGCTTGAAACCTCCAGACCTTGGAGGCTCTGGGGCTAGAGCACAAATCCCCTGCTGTTTCTGATGTATGATGCAGGGACAAGACCCCTTCTTCCTAGAGTGCCTGCCTTCTTCCCGGCCCACATCTCACAGCTGCCATGGTCAGCAGGATAGGTCCACCAGCAGAACCCACGTTTTGCATCCCAGCAAGCCTTGCTCCCTTTGGGCTTGTCTTTCCTGGGGAGAAAATAAGGGGCCCAAGCACCCTGAAGTTTGGAAAGGGAATAATAGCATGCGCGAGCATTCCAGCCTGCAGCAGAGGGCAGCTTATTCCACTCATCCCTTCTCCATGCTTCAACGGCCTGAAGCTCAGCTCTGATTGTTTCTTCTCTTGCTTGTGAGCACAGGCCTGGTTTTGACTTTCCTTTACTTTCCAGGTGCTATCAAACTCACTAGTCTGTCACATCCTGGGATAATGGGAAGCAGTTCCATCTTAGCGTGGTTGTGGGAGGTGGCCAAGTTAGACCTGCAGATTTGCCTCTGCTAAGTGCCATCTCCCAAACTTTCCATAACAGAGTCTTTATGGTGTGTCCAAAAGGGGCAAGAAAGTCAGCCCAGATCCTGAGAAAAGCCTGACAGGTTACTCTTGCTGGCCCATGTGAATGTCCCTGTAACCCCTTAGCTTTTAACGACAGAAGTCAGATCCTTAAATATGCTGGATAAATACAGTCAGTAATTTCGCAGCCCTATTTAGGCCACAGGACTCTTTGCACAAATCCTTACTATGAGATTAGGTTGCCTACGGAGTCAAAAACTACCTTGCAAAACGTGAAGGTGGGGTCCAGCTCAAGGACTGAAAAATGAGCTGCAAAGTGGTGCAGTGGCACACCTGCAACATTGGTGTTTAGAAGCAGCCAGCATGAACACAAAGTCCGGGGCTCCACTTTCTGTAATCACCTCCTGCTTTCACAGACCTGAAACATGCCCTCAGCTCATCACTGCTCACTTGGAGGACCTGCTAGCAAGACACCTTCGGTAGCTCCTGGGCAGCCAAGAGGCAAGGATGTGGCAGAGCACTTGCTGAAGCAGCGATGGCTGAGGATGTGAGAGCGTGTTTGAAGCAGGAAGCCTGTAAGGTGAATCTGGACAGCCCCATCTTTTCCTGTCTCTTCAGCATGCCTAGTATGCAGTGAAGCATATGAAATGAGAGAAGACAGCTCTGACCCGGAGCAGCCGAGGAGCACACACACGCGTGAGAAACTGCCAGGTCGCAGCTGCCTGCACTGTGGGCAGCGACCACATCATGCAGCATCAGCGGTTGCCTGATGTCAGGGGAGTCAGCGACTCCACTGCCACCCCTGTGCTGAGCCCTGCGAGGGCAGTGTGAAGGGGCTTCTCCCCAGCCTCTCCCAGCAACCTCCCATCAGCTAACACAGTGTCAGGGTGGAAAGGAGATTGATGATGCTCTCTGTCCGAGGAAAAGCACTGGGTGATTTCCATGCTGCTTGGTCCAGGGATTATCCTGTTTCTTCGCCTAGGAGGAGTTGTCATTATTACTCTGTGGTCTGATTCTCCACCAGCTCCTTCTTGTGTGTTTCCCCTGCTCTTATCTTTATAATCCTCTGCTGCTGATCTTCAACAGTTACAGTTTGAGACTGGGAGACTTGCAAGGCTCAAAATTGTTTTAACTCTTTCTTCCCAACAGAAGTCTCATTTTAAGTTGTCTATGTGACAATGCTAATGGTACCCAAGCTCGCCCAGACAGCACACACCCTCTCCTGTCCTCTTTTAGCTCGGCTCCTTCAGCACCTCAGAATGGGTAGAAGGCAGCATCCTATCCACTCTTCCTGTCCTTTTCCTTTAGCTTCAGCTTTAGATCTACAGCCCTCCTTTCCCTCACATCTGCTGCTCTCCTGCCTTATATACATCCCAGTGCCCCACCAAGGACCAGCTCCTGCTCCCTCTTAGCAGCCATTTGTCCTGCGGACGAATGACTTTATCACAGGCTGAGGGAGTCCTGCTCACCCTGGAAGGGATGATGGCAGGCAGTCTCACCTTCCTCAAAGGGAAACACTGCCATGTTTTCTCACAGCTCCGCGGCAAGCCCTGGCATCCCTGTCCCCTCAGGCTCAGCTACAGGGAGACAGGCAGAGGTGGTGGCACAGGTGTTTGAGGTCTTGCTCTTGATCTAATCAAATCCATGTTTTGTTTTCCATAACACAATCCTTTAAGGAGATCATAACCTGGGATAAGCTACATTCCATAGGCTGCTAGGTTATTCCACTTGAAAGTGTGTGGATAAAATGCCACCATTTTGCAGCAACTATCCTAATTCAGCAGGTCACTGGTGAAACATTTTCTGATTTGCTTAATTGCTTCCCAAACATCTTGAAGTGATGTCATTTCAAGAAGAATTTCTGTTCTGAAAGAGAAAGAGACATCCAAAGAATGTAATCAGAATGTTATTTTAAACCTCAGATACCTGATTTTCTCCAAGTCCAATTTTTTAACTTAGTCACCAAGCAGGAAAAAAAAAATCAGATTATCACACAGCTGTATTCTGTGAAAAGAAAGGTATTGACAAAGCAAGACAATTCTGTGCAACTCTCATTCACACCTTAGCACAATTCTTTCTAAAAGTACCCAGGACAGATTAAACATATGAGCACTCAGGCCCACAAACAGGGAATGTGATTAGTAACTGATTTATGTCTTCTAGAAGCAAAGCAAAGACAACTTAAGCAGCAAACAAAAGGTAGGGGTTTTATCTGCTTTGTTTGCTAGCTTTGTTATCTGCTCTACTCTCTGCAAACACACTGGCAAGATCCAATAGCAGGGGATTTTAACAATCTTGTGTTCATTAAAATAATAATTTTCTTACCATTTATTGCATGCAATTTCTTAAATCTCTTAGTCTGCCATGTAGTGCTGACCCCACTGCTCCTTTGTATTGGGGATGACATTTAGTTTGGCTCTGCTTCCTGTTCTCTTATCTCTTTTGGAGAGAGAAAAGTCCTTCCATGGAGATGTATGCCTCAAATCACTTTCAATGCCTCAGTATGGACTTCTTCACCCACTCCTCCCAAGGTCTGGGTTAACATCTAGCCTACAATGCCCACAAGAAAAAGGGGTGAGTACATGCTAACCTGACAACATTTTGTATTGCTGAGCCCAGGAAAATGTTTTCAGCATCCTTTTTCAACCTCTTCCTAAAGCACCTACTATGCCGCATAGATTTTGCCTGTACAAGCGTATCTGCCTGGATAGGAGAGACTTAGTTACAGCAGGACAATTGCTGTGTGGATGTGATTTGAATTCCTTTGCTGCCAATCATGACAGGCAAAACAACAGGAATAGCATTTGCGGATCGACATTGGGGATTTTGCAGCATAATGCATAATTCAGTCAGGTAGGTGTGCAATATTTCTCTTCTGATGCTACTAATTCTCACCAGCAAGACTCACCCTCTCACCCTATGATTTGCTTTTAGCTGCTGCTTCCATCAGGCAGTCCACAAGGATGCAAAGAACATTGTAAAGAGCTTACAGTTACACCAAATCCCGCAGAAACATCACGCAATTCCCTCCCACCCCAATTGTGTATTTCATAACAGAGAATGGTATTTGTTAGCATTTTTACATTTACCTCTCCCCATTAGGTTCCTTTGAAGCTGCTCATCTTTTCAGGGGGTGTTCAAATCCCAGCACACTGGCAGGGTGTACACGCTCAGTACATGCTCAGCCCATTCAGTGGTCCTTCTTTCAAACACTTTTGGTTACTTAACAAGGAATCGTACTTGTTCAGATGACCTGGGAGCCCACCTTCCTGTGAATTTGCCTGAAAGGAGAGTTTATCCATCTCTTCTGTTGTGTTTGCCTAGCTCTAGAGATAATCTGGTTCCTTTGCTGGGGGAGGGAAAAGGAGGAGGAAAGGAGGATGAGGAAAGAAATTGATACAGGTATTGTTTGTCAAAACGTCAGGCGACTTGATGCTTTCTGAAGCACTGGGGAGCGCAGGCAGGCTATTGAAAAGGCATCATTTTGCAGAACCCGATGAGCTCAAACTGAAGGATATGCAGCTGTGAAATGCTGCAAACAAGGAACTTCCACCAAAAAACAAACAAACAAAAACAAACAAAAAAACACAACAAAACCAAGAAAAAGACCAAACAAAAAGCCCACCACACCCCAAAACAAACCCCCACCAAACCCACCAAAACCCCACCCACTTGTGACTAGGCGAGCACAGTCATTCCCAACTAAGTGATATTCTCCTTTAGCAGTGTCATGGGTGTCCATAGCACCCAAGAAACTCAAGAGATAGTTTGCCTGACAAGCCACAGGAAATAAGCTCCATCAAACCCCAAAAATATAAAGATGACAGGCATAGGACCTCCCCATTCCTTTTGTAATGGAGTGCACCAGGAAAACCTGCCTTGTCCTCTGCTCCCCACCATCCAAGGCTCAGGGGCATTAGGGTTTATTATCCCTGTATCATGCCTGCTATCTCTGCTTGCAGGTGACACGGGGAGTCTAGGTGATGTGGCCAGTGACACCTCAGTTGCCCATGGCCACTATTTGGTCCCTCAGGTATCAATAGCTCATGATGCTTCCCCCTTACCCCAGGAAGACCAGGGCTGCTACAATATGCTTCAGATAAGGCCAGGCACCTGTCACAAGCTGTGCTGGATTTGTCCCCAGGACCTGTGAAGGGCAAGCTGTCCTCTCCTGCATGCCCAGTATGGTGAGCCCCGGTCCTGCCTCCAGCATCAGCACCTTGCCCACCCCATGCATCTTGGCTCTGTCCCTCTGATTTAGGGGAGCCAGTGTGTGCTCTGCTAGCTTCAGTCGCCATGTAGCATCCTGTGGCTGACATAAGCAATAAGGGACTGGCCTGAAAGCTAGTGCATTATAAATGATTTATTGGTCTAATAAAGAACCTCAAATTACCCACCACCTCCTTCCTTTCCCCCCTCACCCCAAGGACCGATAGAGCTACCGTACAAACATTTTCTACCTCACATTGTATAATGTCACAGAGAAGAAAAACAAGCATACAGCACCCCGGAGAGCCACCCTGCTGGCTGCCCCCCCATTCCCATCAGTAGCCTGGTAGACAGCAGCCTTGGGCACTGCAGCGCAGGCATCATTGTCACACAGCTGGGGCAGGAGCAAACTGCTCCACTCTAGGTCATGGGAACCATTTTGCTGCTCTTCCCATCCTTCCCATGCCTCTTGCCTCTGGCATCCCAGAGAAAATGAGTGACCTGCCCTCTCTCAGCAGCCTCACCATTCCCTTTGGGCTACCCACAGCCAGGGGTGTCCTCTCCTGCTCAGCTGTGCATCCCCCCGCCTCTCACCCTGTGCAGGACGGGACTCTCATGCTCAAAGGTTTATAGCCCCAGAACTGACAAGAGCTGGGCTGGCTGGAGGGAGGGCCAGGCCAGAGGCTGGAAAACCTCATTTATTTTAGGAATGGACGATTTTGTCCCCCCCGATGTGGGAACCCTGGTAGCTCGTCCATGCCCACACTCACCATCTTCTCTAATCCATATACTACCTCTTCACCATCCTTTTCACAGCAGTCAGTACAAATCTTTGGATGATAGAGCCTGGGAGCTTGTTATCTACTGTTACACATAGCAGCCTTTTCTGTTCTGCTCCTCAGAGACCTTCCCTCCTCTCCATTTAGCCTAACCTCCTGTGTGCACTTGTGCTGATTACTTACAGGCAGAGGCCCTTCTCAGGACAGAGAGCTATATGAGCCACTAAAGGTGCTGAGAAAGCGCAGCGTCCTTCCTGCCCCGTGATTCAAGCCTGTAAGTCCTGCCTCTCCTTCCAGCTCACTTGTCCAAGTCACAACTTCTCACCATACACAGAGCAGGAGTAATACATTAACTCACTTTAGATGGCTTGCAGGCCTTAGCAAGCAACCATTGCTAAAGGGCTCGTGGAGTCACTGAAAGTGGCACTGTAAACCAGCAGAATGTTATCATCCTCATCTGCTATTATTCTGAAGATCATGAGGTTAGATGAGGTGAACTGAATACTACAAAAGAGTCTCAAATATACAATGTCAAACTATTTGAAGTGTGGTAAAGGAAAAGAAACGAAAAACAGGGATGAAGAAAAGCTGCAGCAAAGTTGTCCTTCTGGGCATTTTGGCTTCAGCATGCGACAAGACCTCACTCGGCAGGGAGCACAGGAGCACTCCTGGGCAAGGTGGGCATCCCAGGGCCCCCTGTAACTCCAAGGGTGCTCTCCAGGACTGTCAGCTTCCCATACACAAACCTGTACCTGAGCCCACCAAGGCTCCTCAAGTTGCAATAGGCCAGTGGGACCCAAAAATGCTGTTCACAAGACAGAAAAAGAAGGGTTGAGGAGCAACGCAGAGTTCTGGGGAGAGACACCAAGCCCGAATTGCTTTGCCAGGTTAAATAGAGAACAGAAATTCTGGGAACGATGTTATAAAATGAGCATTTTGAGTACTTGCATTCCTTGCAAGGCTGCCCTGTCTATAAGCAGAGGGACTTTAGCCTTGGGGGAAAATTAATACTGTTAGAAAACAGAACTGAAGCTACCCAAGGTGTCGGCTGCATGCGCTGTGTGGGTGCCTAGGCAGCCTTGGGCTACCACGCTGAACCATCCCAATAGCTGATAGTTTTCTCTTACCTCATCCTAAAGGCACACTACTATAACCTCAGCCTGTGGTAGAGCCAAGCCTAGTAAGTGGGGCTGCCCTAAGGGGGGAAATGCATTCAAGGAGGAGACTTAAAAACCTTAGTCCTGTTGCCTCTAACAGACCCAGCCCTCCCCATCTTGATTACCACACTTGGTGTGCACAGGGAGGACCTCGTTTGCGGACGTCTTGGTAACAGCAGATCTCTATATATAGTTTGTCTGTGTCTCCATGTGCTTTCTTCATTTGAATGGGAAGATGGCCGAGATACATTTTAGCAGCCACGCTACATTATGGTTTCTAATGGGACTGATGGGCAGATCCTGGGACTGAAATCCCCAGCCCAGGAGCAAGGGAGAACCACAAAGGAGGCAAGGGCTGAGCAGCCACCAGTCCTAACCTGCTATCACTCCAACCCAGTGCCTCTGTCCTGCCACAGTGTTGCTTGAGCTCACATGTGTGATAACTCCTTTGCCAGTTATTTAAATGAGTTTCAAGCCTCATCCTGATTTCAGGCTTAAAGGGTCCTTCTTGATCATGCATGATAAACACAGCAGAAGTCTATTTCCCCTTGCTGGGATGATTTTGGCTGGTGGAGAAAGGAGATGCAATTTGATTTTCTAGTTCTCTCCTACCCACTCCCCAAAGCGCTTGATTATTTTCCAGAGTGGAAAGATGCTTATATCCATGCAGTGTCCAAAAACCTCCCCTCGGTATCTGAAATAAGTGGGAATCTACACCTCCTGTGCTCCTATGTCTCATCTCTTTCACCAGGGAGATACCAGCTCCTACCTCCATCAACTCGTGTCATATTTTCAGACATGCTTACTGGAGCTTCCTGCCTTGCTGTCCCTCACACTGGAGAAGGCTTCCCATAAACATCTGAAAAACTGCTTCCTCCTTCCCCTCTAAATCCCTACTACAGCACACTTGAGGACTACAAAATACTTCACAAATCCCAAGCTGCTGGTGTGCTGAGGGTACTGCACCTCATGCTGCTCTGTACAGACCTCTTTCCTTCTTGTGCTTTTGCCTGGAGTCATCTCTTACCTCTCCCCTATACTCTGCAGGTACCCTGTGGTAGGAAACATCTTCTCAGGTTTTGGTTTTATAGTACCTTGTATAAATAAGCCAGCTTCATATTCTGAAATACAAATGGACTCAAAGGCACTAGACCTCTGTGTAGGTATTCCAGCAACGAGTCTAATCACATTCCTTTGCTCAGGAACAGGCTATTTCCCAAACCCAGGAAGGTTTACCTGAAGCTACATCAGTCTGCTTTTGCCCCCTGCATGTGTCCTTCTCTAAGCATTTCCTACTAGCCTCTGACAGTACACCACAGCCAGTACAGAGTATTGGCTCAGTGACTCCCAGTATGCCTATTTGCATGTTCTTTTAAGTGGGGCTGGAACAAGCAAGAAGTCTGATTCTTAATAAATGCCTACACCTGTCTGCTCTGTTCTGCTGCTCTGCACTGAATGGGTGAAGAAGGCTGAACTTGCCTAAAGCTGTATCAGTAGATATCAGTGGCCAAAGGGCAAAGTATTTAGATGCTAATTTCTGTTAATCTACCCCTTTCCCTCAAGGAGAGAGACTCCTATGGGAGGTGCTCAGACTCCAGAGCACAATTTCTTATTACTTTATTCTTGATAGCCAAGTCAGAGCAACAGCTAAAACCAACAGAGGTATGTAGAATATGATTCTATGATTCCAATATAAAAATGCTACTAAATAAAGCCACTCACCTTCATATACTCATCAGGTCAGTGTAAAGGACTGGCTCTGAAGAGCACAGGATCAGGATCTGGAAATGCAGGGAAGAAAAGACAGCATGTCAGGATGTTTTCACTGATGGTGACAAGCTGGGAAATACCTGAGATGTGGGTTTCCACACTTGACTCTAGCATCGCCTCCAACCTCAGCCAGCTGCTGCCCTAACCTTCCTTCTGCAGGTACAAACAGCCCAATGAGAGAGCCCATGGTGTGATGACAGAGCTTGGCCAAAGCCCAAGGACAGTGTGGGTCGCAGTACTCACAGCTCTCATGGCAAGCTGCCTGATGACTCTGGCCTTCACATTTTCACAAGGACATATAGTGACAGGACGAGGGGGAACTTTAAACTACAAAAGGGTAGATTTTGATTAGACAATAGGAAAAAGTTCTTCCCTGTGAGAGTGGTGAGACACTGGAACAGGCTGCCCGAAAAAGTTGTGACTGCTCCATCCCTAGAAGTGTTGAAGGAGGAAGCAACCTGGTCTAGCAAAAGGTGTCCCTGCCCATTGCATGAGGCTGGAACTGGATGAGCTTTAAGGTCCTTTCCAACTCAAAACATTCTGTGATTCCATGATTAACACCAGGGAGGCCTCCTCTGCTCTCCTACACCCTCCCAGCCAGCCCTGCCAGCCCTTGCTACCTACCAGCAGCCCCTTTCACGCACCTTGCAAAGAGCTATCTGGCAAAAAAATGGGAATAGAAGACTAATCTGAAGTCAATTTAAATGACACCAGCATTCACTACCGCTCTTCGAACAGGCGCTTCATCACAGGGGGCTTAACTACATCACATGCCCCTGCCAATGCGCAGGTACTGAGAGACATGTACTCCGCGCACTCTTCCCAGTGGTGCACAGTGGCATCCATCTGCCCACAGTCCCCCATGCTGGGATGAGTTATGACCTCGCACCTGCAGAGCAGCCCAGGGAGCCAGTGAAAGCACGCTGGCAGATTTGCTGCCCGCAGGAGGCAGCTACACTGGCTAATTGGTTGCCTCCCTGACAGCTCCAGTGTTAATGCTCACACTCCTTTACATAACCTGGTGCTATGAAACTTGCTACAGCTGGTTTGGGATTGCTGGGGAACTGGCACAAGTGCTGGTGGCCTTTTATTATTACTGTTATTTATCATTATTTACAACAGTGCTCTCGAGCCTCTGTAAGGATTAGGATGCAGTTGTCTTGGATGTGGGGAATATTTAGCCAGAGACTTGCAGACGAGAACATGGTGTGCGCTTAAACTCCCTTGGAAAAGCACTGCTGTGAATACAAAGGAGTCTCTAGGCCAGCGGATTTTAGTCTTTCCTTCT
The DNA here is from genome assembly GCA_025448015.1 of Bolborhynchus lineola. Classification (NCBI taxonomy): domain Eukaryota; kingdom Metazoa; phylum Chordata; class Aves; order Psittaciformes; family Psittacidae; genus Bolborhynchus; species Bolborhynchus lineola. The sequence continues at coordinate 31,229 of JAOEHX010048211.1, read as the reverse complement.
GTCTTAACATTTTCACCTCTGAACATGGCACTCCATGAGATCCACCAACCTTAGGTATGGCCCAGAGGCTGAGCAGGAGTGCTTTTGTTTCTGATTAACAGAGAATCCTGGCCATTCCCTCACCACCCCCAGGATCAAAAGGCTGTCCAGAAACCAAGGAGGCATATCATGAAGTCTGCCAGGACCCTCAAACACAAAGAAGAGCCACATTCATGTTTGGGTTGGCAGCAGCCCTCTGACTCGACACTGCAGAAGAAAGGTGGTGGGCATGGTTGGTGGGGAACACTTCTTGAGGTGAGCCTGTGGGCTCCCAGCCAAACTGCTCAGCTCTCAGCATGGCCCCGGGGAAGGTGAAAATTATGGAGAGAGAGTGATCTGACTTGGCTGCTGCCCATCTCCAGAGTCTCTGCATGGGTTGTATGGACAAAACCGAAGCCAGAAGAGTGCAGCAAAGCAAACATCCCAAAGACCTAAAGCTTCCAGAGCATAATGTAGCAGATACCTAATGGCACAGAGTAGTGCCAAGCAACAGCTTAAGAAGTGCAGTAATGATTGCTCTGCTGCATTATAACCTCTTTTTGCTATTTATTTAGCCCCAGAAGCATTTGTCAGAGCAAAATGAAACCACTCACTGTCCCAAAGAATTCAGTCTCTTTTAGTTGTCAGGCCATAAAAATTCAAGGTGTGAGATGTGGGGATAAGAGCTGAAATCACAGCTGAGGGGGTCAGGTATAACGTAAATGTCATTACACACACTGTGCTTCAGACATAGACAAGAGTGTCTTTGGTGATCAGGTCTCACTTGAGTCATCGTCTTTCCAGCTGCACACATTACAGAGTTTAAGCAAACACCAATCAGCACCACCATTCCCCACAGTGATGAAAGAAGCCTGTAGCCCCTGTAGGACAATCTCAGCAACAAGCAATTCACCATCTGCCTCCGGCCCAAATGCTACACCTGGCCAGCCTTTGTGGGCTATTGAAAAATCTGGTGAAATGACACTTAAGGGGCTAAACCTGGCTAAGACTTTCCAGAGTGGTTCCAGGTTGCACTCAGACCAACACTTGCAGCTAGCGCTGAGCAGACTGGTCAGGGTCTAGCTAATGGGGTTAGACATCTTGCTTCCCTCTGCACCAAAGCCACCCCATGCACTCTGTCCCTGGGTTCTGAAAGCAGGTAACTTCTTCCACGATAAGCCACTGTGGGCAGTGCTCTCAGACCCTGTACTTTTTCCTTTTCCATCTGCAGCTCTCTTCCCAGCCTTTAGGACCAGCAAACAAAGACAGTCCTCCCTGCCCAAGCAAAGCTTCATCCAGATACTCCATGCTGATCTCCCAGACACATGGTACCAACTCTGACACGACTATATGTCCCTGGATAAAAGATCACTTAAGGGTAGTCAAATAAAAAGCTTCCGCACTAGGCTTACTCTACAGTAAATTTATTAGCAATGGGACCTTCTAGATAACATAGGTGAAAGAGGGCAACTTGCTGGTATATGGGGATAGACAGGTTTCTACTGCTCGATCAGCTGGCAAGATTCAGTGGGGACTGTGCCTCGAGCATTCAACAAGCCTGGCTCAGCATGGATTAAGTGAATCTTACGGTATTTAAAGAGACTGTCTCAAGGGTTCCCTTTTAATCTCATCTCTGTTTGCAATTCCCCCTTCTGAGCCTATGAGCAATGTTTCTTTCCCCTTCAAGTGCTACTCTGCTCTGTTCAATTTTCTCTTCATCCCTCCCTGCCCTCTCCTTCCCTCTGCTATCCCCATCCCCATGTTTCTTTAATGGAGCTTGAAATTGTAATACGGTGATTCAGCTTCCTTTCATGTCTGCCAAGAGTCAGTGGTGCAAGCCTGGAAATAGGGCTTGCTGTTTTTCTCAGCCCGGTCTGCAACAACCTCTTTGCTCACACCATGAGTCTGGGGACCTTCTTTGTATCACAGTGGCAAGGAGAGGTACTTCTCCAGAAGCTCATGGGGTTGGTCATGGCCCACTGCATAGTCATGGGACACAATGCACCAGGTGCAGGGTGTTACCCCTTGCTGGCCATATGGATGTGGTTTTATTGGGGGGTGTTTGAGCTGAAAGGCCTGGGTGGTGCCAACTGGAGTCTCAGTGCTGCCTCCCCTTCCCAATGCCTCATGCACTGGCTTCTATTGGGGTTGAGACACACTCAAAGCTTTGACTAGCTTAGTGCTCAGTGTATGTGTGTCTTTCCCTTCCTGCTCTCCCTCTCTTCCTAGCAGTGTTCTTCCTCCTGGACAGAGAATTTCTTGTGCCACCATTTGCTCTCTTTCATTCACTAACCTCCAGGTGCTCCAGCTTTGGAGTCATGGTGTTGACACTCTCCCAGAAGAAAGAGTGAGCAGTCTGACTCCTAATGTAATTACTGGTTGTCCTCTTCTTTTCAAGATGAGCATGTTGTCTTGGCCTCATTTTGTAAGCTGCTTTCTTACCTCCTTCTCTGCTCATCCCTTTCTCTTGCCTTTCCACTTAGTGCCCATCTTACTGCATATTCATTCATAACCAATGCTCTAAACCCCCACAACTTCTCCTTCCTTTGTACTTCACCCTCCTTACCAGACTATTTCCTCTCTTGCATCTTCTTCATCCACAGTCTGTTTGCTTCTCTCAAACTCATCTGCTGCAGCTTCCATGCTCTCTCTCTCACTTCCTGCAGGATGTACAGATGTCTCAGAGAAAACACGTGCTGTGTCCTGCCTCCCTTCTTCCTGAACCATGGAGGTGTTGTGCAACCTCTGCTTGCACCCAATGCTGGACACCCTTGTGGCTTGCTGACCACATTCAGGTGTGCTGCCCTGCAGTCCAGCACCCCTGTATCTTGCTGGGATGAACTTCAATGATTAGCAACAGTGACCCCTCCCAAATGCCTCTATACTTTTAATGGCAGCGGTGTCAGCGGCAGCAGTTAGACTTTTCCTCCATGGGGTGAGTGGGAACAAAGAGGCATTACGTGGATATATATGCATGCATGAGGTGACCATTACCTTGAGGACTTGTAGAGTAAAAGAGCATGAAATTTTATGGCTTGAGCTTGAAAGCAGGGCTGCCTGCTAGAGAGCAGGCACGCATCCCGCTGGTGAGCCGCAGGCAAGAACCACAGCTGCTGAGCCGTGGGTTATGAGTGCACATGCAGCAGCAGGGATACCTGGAGTGACCGTATACATGCTGTCAGCATGGCTGGGAGCACACAGGGAGTAAGGAGCATGTTTGTGGGTACTGTGCCACTACCCACAGCAGAGACCACTGCAGTGAGCACATGCACGTGCTTTGAGCACCCTGGATGTGTCTTCTCTCCTCTCAGGTTAATTGATTTAGGAAGTAGTTAGGCTTTTCCTCCATTAGTGAGGCAACCATTCATCCCCAGAGCTTACCCAGCGACACTTTCCAGTAACTGTTTAGATAACAATAAATGATGTATGAGCTAAAGATACTATGTCAATAAGGAGAGGTTGTATAATAATCAGGAATTATATGAAGGGAAGGGAAAATAAAATCCCTGTCTCAATTCATCAAAGTTAAATCCTCCATATAAAGGGTAGAAAGCTGGACCCTTCTGAAGAACTGGCCATTTTTAAAAAGCATCAATAATCCACCTCATCTATCATTTCTTTAAAATCCTATTTAATGGTATATAATGGTAGCTCAGCCAAGGCAAGACTTTGCAGGAATGCGAGCAGTATCACTTTGGATACTCAGAGACTCATAACATCCCTGAGCATCTCCTGCATGCTGGAAGCCCTCTCCCATAGCTGCACTCTGACAAAGGTGCATCAGCCAGCAAAGGCAGAGAGAGCAAGAGCTAATTGTGCTCCCATGTAGGGAGAAGCCATCACTGCAAGACCACCAGCATATCCCAAGACAGTGTCTCTGATCACCAGACTGCTCTTGGTCCTCTGCATGTGCCCTCAAGAAAGGAGTTTGCTATGTTGGTGATTTCCAGGCCTATAGGAGTATCAGAAGTCTGTCTTGTAGCTGAAACCAGCCCCAAATCAACATACAGAACATGCCTCCAGGATATACCAGAGCCAGAGCATGCAAATTCCAGCACAAATGTCTGTACCCACAGCCTGTGTGCCCCTCTGGCTCCCCTATACTACATAACACAGGGAGCAAGGGCCACGGCAGTATTCAGAAATCTAGAGATGAGCGCTGATGACCATGTTACACTAGAAACAGAAAGGTTAAGCTACAAAAATTGCCTCTTGTTCCCTCCTTCAACCTCATGCAGAACACTTCTTTATAGAGGGACACAAAAGAAGACAAGAGAGGAAAAATGTATGCATTTACTGGTCCCTCTGGATCTCTAATCCTAAGACCCAGCAGACCAAACCCCTCAACTCAGATGATTTTAATTACAAGTAGAATTGTTTTAAAAGAGAGTGCCAAATGGCTTCTAGACACTAAGGTCATGTTTGCATGAGATAGGTGCTTTGCTTTGGCTTACTATCCTTGTCGCAAAGCACTAGCTGCTTCATGTAAAAGTGTCAGCTTCAGCAACCTCAGTGTAATACAGGAATGGAGTGACAGTGGGGAAAAAAGGGAGTCACTGTCCCTCCAATAGCCTGTAGAGTCAGAGACTGTTCAGCCTCTGAGAGATGTTTCTTTCTCAGGCAAAAGAGAAGGAAACCCCCCTGCCACGTATTTCTTACTTCACTTCTTTGCAGCTGCTAAAAAGACAGCTGTGCTCCTGCAGACCTGAGGACATCTGCTGGGGCAATGACAAGATGGAATTAGTTGTGGTGACAATAAATCTCACCACCATATGGTGGTCAGACCTGCTCAGGAAGGGAGAACACCTCTGTATTCTCACCTTTCTTTTGCCCCATGGGAAGCTTCATTTCTGGATAGTTCATGACAGGGTGCAATAAGCATAGAGCCTGCCCATGCACACAACCTTTCCTCTCCACTGTTGAACATTAGGCTGCTGCTTTCTGGCCTACTGGGTGGTAAGACTTGTCAACACCCTACTCAGGAGGAGAGCGTGATCACAGGTAGGCCAGTGGCTCATTCCCTCCTGCAGTCCCTGCCTAGGAGGACTTTTCCTTGACACTGCACTTGTTACCTTCCTCTTCCTGTCTTCTCCACTGTTACACCAACACTCTCTCCTGCTGTCCTCTCACAGAAGTAACTGGGGGAGTCTGGATGGCTTGAGCCTTGTCTCCTCAGCAAGCCTGCAAGAAATACTCACTGTGGCCAGGGATGCTTTCCCAGGTCTGTGGGGATGGACTAGCCCCTGATAACACGGCTGGTCTTTGCCTGAGCATCTGGGAGAGCAAGAGTGAAATTTCTGGCTGCTTTAGTTGCATGGTGCCATTGTCTCTTTATAAAATCATCCTAAAACCTGGAAGAGCAGGAATCTTATTTATTTTACTATGTCATCTTCTGCCACACACTAAGGGCCTACACTGCTTTTGCTAACCTGCTCTTCTGTGTCCTAACTAGCCCAAGATACCCCTTTTAATGTATTCCTTCAAGGCAGCAATGGGGTTTTCTGAGCAAGAAGGCATGTTCTTCTTGTGTTTAATAGCCTTAGGAGGGTTTTTCCTTTGTTTTCCATAAGTTTGTCTAAATGCTTTTTGAACCATGGAAACATAAACCCACAGCATACTGTGGAAAGATTAATGTTGCCTTGTACTAGGAATCACTCCCTGTTGTTTTGAACATCCAGCAGCTGGTGTCCCTTTATTCTTGTAGGAAACCAGCCAGGGAATGTATGTTCCTTGCCTGCCCTCTCTGTGCCACATCTGATTTTATAGACCTCTAACAAAAACTATTAAGCAAATTCTCACCTGAAGAATTCAGCCTTTCTCAGGCAGGCTGCATTGATTTATGCCACCTGGGGTTCCGACCTTCCATCCTTGTGGAAAATGCATGATGACCTCTAAAGACAAGGTAAGCTTTGTGGATACACTTTGTGTAGTGAAGGTCAGTGTGTCTCAGGCATTTTCTCTTCCTGCAACACACACTGCTACAGTTTTCAGCTCAAAAAGTTCTTTTCAAGACAATTATAACACGGAAAAACAGGCATGAATCAACTGACCAACAGCTTGTTACAGAGAAATTTGTTCCATGGCGACCAAGCGATATGTCGAATGAGATGATCAGAGTAGCTCAGGCTTAATACAGCTTTACATCATTAACAGTTAATGTTGAGCCAGAACAGCGGAGTAAGCCGTACTTGTTGCTAGTCAGATAGTCTGCAATGGCCAAGGAGAAAATAATCACTAAAGGCAAGAGAAGATTAAAGAGAGGTGACAATGTCTGAGTGCTCATTTCTCTAAAATTGTAGATTTACTTGGCAGTGCTCACAGCCTGTCTATTCACTAATACTTCCAAGAGGAAGGATAATCCTTTTCCTTCACCAGCCTGCTTATAGCAAGCCATCTCCCTTCCTTAACCTCAGCTTGAGTCAATGTGGGCACACATCAAGCCTTTTAGGAGTCCAGGACATGGAGGCTCATTTCCTACCACATGCAAGACTCCCTGGTCTCCTGCAGCCCAAAGGGAAGAGGGAACAAGCCACAGCAAAAACACAAGAAAAGCAAGAAGGAAGCAGTGTTGTAGCTCCCTCCTAGTGCCACATGCTCGTTGGACATGCTGCCGTGGGCCCTCACCAGGAAGATCTGCATGAGGCCACAGCAGGGAGAAATGGTGTCCCCATGATCCTCCCCAGAAGCACTGCTCCTAACACAAGTCTGCACGTAGATGATGTATTTTTCCATTAAGGCATCATGGTAGGAATAGGAGACGTTGTGTTATTGATGCTGCAGCTTGCCTATGTTCCCCAGGGTGAAACAATGAGGCCAGATTCTGCCCTGGTCACACCCCAACACCACTGCAAAGGAAATCAAGCTCCTGATGCTATCGGCTAGTGTGAGACAAACCAGGCGGCACTTCCCCTGCTAGTGGCTGCTCTGCCACATGGATACCTGTCTGCTGGAGAACAGGTTACCTTGGGTGCCAGGCTGGAGTTAATTTGCAGTACCAGCAACAGACGGAGGGTCCCTGATCTGCAGGTGAAACCTGACATGTTTTTTGATTAAAGCAGTCCCTGAGTATGGGCAGGGTTTTGTGTAATGACAGCCACACGACTGAACAACCACCATGCCCTTTTCTTGCAACGGTGCTTATTTGGGAAACAAAAAGGAAGTATGAAGAGCTCAAAGCCTGCTGATTATTAGTACTTGGGCTTCTCACCTACCTTCACAAACCCACAACGTCTGACCTCCACAGTGACTGGCTACACTATGCCTAACCATGTGCGGTCCAGCAGCCCTTTTCAGCTGCCAGAGGAAAAATTCAGAAGGGGAAACAGCCCTTCTGTAGCATTTGCATTCACAGTCTATCCAGCAAACCACGCAAAGCTGGGTCTGAGAAGTAGTGATGGCACCCTGCAGCATGGCTAACATCCCTCCAAGCTGTTGAATCCAGGGTGTACTGAAACCAATCAAGCTGCTTACATCAGAGAGCAGAAACAAAAGTCCTACTGGTGAGCGTGGCTGCGGAGGAAGAGGAGACACAGACTGCCTCCACCTGGCTATGTTCACTATGAGAGATCTGTGTTCCCAAGCCCCCTGCTCAGGGCTGAGGTCCTTGCTTATAAACTGCAGGCTATACACAACTTTTCCTGATGCTGCCCAAAGGCAGTTCAGGGAAATTTATCTGCTAGGGATGCATTTGTTTTTGAGAGCTACTCAGCTTTGTCCTGTCTCAGGAACTCAAAAAACTCAGATGTTTATGTGCATTTCAAAGTGACCCTTAAAAGACAGAGCTGACTTTTGGAAATTTGGGCTGTATTGCCAAAAAGGACTGAGGCTCATGATAGGGATGCAGGGACACATGCAGTCCAAGGCAGGTGGATATTTGGGCTAGATTGGCACTGTCCAATTGGCACTAGAAACAGGAACTCTTGCTTAGTCCTCACAGTCAAAACATCTGCTTCACAGCTCTTGGCTATAGACCCTTGAGCCCAAATTCAAGTGCAGCTCTCAAAGGCAACACAGACCTATGTACCTCTAGAAGTTGGAACTACTGATCTTAACGTCCTTTCCAACCCTAACCATTCTATGATTCTATTATTTCTGCATGTACAGGACATACATGGCAATCATTTTTATTTCAAAAGCATGAACCTTTCAAAATACCTTACAAGGTAGATATCCAGCAGCAGGACGTTTGTGTATATCCATGCTTCTGTGAGAGTTTGCTTTCCAGCTCCACCCATTAAGACAATCCTGAGATGCAACACATCATTGGGCTACAAAGCTCACATACATATGTGAAAAGAGTTATACTTTTCATATACTTTTCTAGGCCCCTTTACCCCTTCACCAACAGAAGTGGTGAAAAAAGCACTGCTGTTACCTCTTTCAACTTTTACCCCTTAATAAGAACCCATATAGACACAAATGGGAGCACTTTGCTGTTTAGCTTAAGCAGCTTGTCAAGGGTTTTTTGCAAAACTGAAGAACCCCAAACCCTCAGTCACTGGCACCCTGGGATGCAGGAGCTCAGGACAGCAGGTGTGTTGCAGTAAGGTAAAACCACACCTGAGTAGCTGCACCTTAGTGTTGGTAAAACTACTGTGTATAGACAAGGCCATAGTTTCAGCACAGGCTTATCCTCTCTAGTTGTGTGGTCTCCCATGCTGTACTTAGCCTTTAGTTTGACATCTACAAAACCTACCTCTTTTAACTTAGCTGCCCCTCTCTGTTCCTCTATGCCTCATTCACAGATAGGGTCCTCTGATTTGGTCTTTGCTGCTGTGGCAGACTTCTTGACGGCCACTGCTGCTCAGAAGATCCTCTGTCCTGTTTCACCCACCCCTCTCAAAACTTTAACCGCCCCAAAACATTTTTCTCACGAGTCTATTCTTTTCCTTCCCTTTCGAGGGACTTGAACCTGAGAGGGACTTGAACCTATGAGTAACACAGGTGATGTGAGAGATGCCATTCACACTGAAATACTAGGAAGCCCACAGTGCCCTTGAAGGGCTGTGGAACAAGGAGCTTCTGGGCTCCAGCCCCCCATTCACCTCCATCTTTTTCTACCTTTGGGTTGAACACTTGGATCCCCCCACCAGATGCCCACACAGTGTATGAAAGTTGCCTGGCATTATTGCTGCTATTGTTTCACATTGCTGCCCTTGATGGTGCATTATATCTCATGCTGAACAAACACCTCAGTGCCTGCTGAAGCTGGCTTTCCCTTCCTGTAGCCCACTGCCAGCGCTGGCTTTCAGGGTGCCAGCTGTCACTCACTGTGTCCTTCCTGCAGAGAGGCAGGCATAGCAGCGCAGCAGCAAAAGGCACACAGGCAGGAAGACAGAGAAAGGCATTTGGAGAGCTGGAGCAGCACCAAGGGAGCAAGTGAGGAGAGCTCTTCAAAGAGGAGCATCAAAGCATCTGAGATGGGAGAGAGAGCTGGGAATGACAGATCTGGTTTAAAGAGCCATCTATCTCCCAGCTCTTACTATGCAAATTACTCCTGCTCGCTGGCTGCTGCTGCTGTGGAGGTAATTGCTACTATGTTTTGAAAGCACCTCCTGTGTGCCAGGACACCAGGCCCTCTGCCCCAAACCCTCGCAGTGGTGTCAGTGGCAGGGATGCTTCCCACTGTTTGGGGCCATGCTGTCCACATTGTGCCAGCTCTGGTAAGGGTATGAAGAAAACAAACTGCTCTTTGGTTGGCCCATTTTCCATCTGCCCTCTCCAGCTTTCGAGTCTCCACAGGCTTCCCACTCTGCTGTTACCCTTAGTCTTCCCATCCTGTCGGCTGTTGTTACTGCATTCTCTCCTTCCCGTCCTCCTCCATTCCACTCATCCTTCCACTTCCCACTCTTCATCCTCCTCTTGCACCCTGGCCCCTTTCTGCCTCCCTACCTCAGTAAAAGTCAGCCCTGGAAGGTGCCTTCTTCCACAGCCTGAACAGCATAGTGATAGGGAAACAGATGCTGGCCAAGGCTGGAGTCAGCAACATTAAAATGGAGAGGCTGGGGAAACTCTCCATGCCCAGCATAAGCTCTGCTCCCCATCCTTCCTCCTCCAACTGCCCTTCAATGACTGTTTCCCATCCTGGGGAGAGGTAAGCACAACGACAAGTTAGAAGAGAAAAGCAAATGAATACCTGGGGCGGGTGGGAGGCAGGTGGCTACTACAGGAGGAGGTGGGAGGACTCAAGTTTACTTGTCTCTGGGAGTCTTCCTCACCTTTCCTATAATATCAGGAATAATGTCTCACCCTAATCCCCATAGAAAGTAATGGGTTTGAATGCACTGCCTTCCCAAGGGTTAAGACGCAACACATTTTCTTTCCTAGCTTAATCTAGCTTAGTGGAGGGAACAAGGCCCACAATTCACCTTACAGGCTGAAAATGAGCATGAGAAATTGCAGCCCAAAGGGTCAATTTTCTAGAAATATCTAAGTACTCAAGAACACGGGCTCAGAATGAAAGTGTCTCTCAAGCCATTTCTTCCTTCACTGCTGTGGTGTGATAATAAGGTGCTTTTTATGTAAGTGACCTATTTTCCAGGGAAGCCAGTTCTCCAAGTGGGGAATTGGAAAATGACTAGTGCAGCAGTTTTGTACTTTAATATGTTTTCATTCTCCACAAGCAACAAGCAGCTACTGTACCCAGAGGACAGAAGAACTGTCTGCTCTCATCAGGGATGCTCCCTGGTGCCTCGCCCAGACAGGAGGCAGGAGGTGAGCAAACAGCATGTGCTGTGCAAGTCCCTGCCAGGCAGACCTTTCCTCTTGTACCTGCTGACAGAAAAGCCTGTCCTCCCTCCCCAGCCCATTCCTGGCCATTTTCCTGTAAAATCCTTTAACATGAGGTTGGGGGAAGAAACTGAGGACCCAGAAAGTTGTGTGGAGTGGGAACAATAAGGTGGCTGTGGGCTTTGGAATGAGTTCGGGAAGAGGGTTCATGGCTGGTAGCAAGCACTGGCTGCCCACCATCAGTGGAACAACATGTCAGGCTGCGTGGCCAGGCATGCTGAATGTAAGATGGGGAGGGCTGTAAAAATAAGGGAGGTATGGACACCACTGCAGGAGGTTGAGCACCAAAAAGACACTGCCTCCTGGGTGTGCTTTGAATTTGGTATAAGCCCAGAGCACGGTTTTAGGGCATGACAAAGATTGCTTTCCCAGTTTGAGGACAGAGATTCCTCAGGAACCAAATCCAACCCACTGCCCTCATCTCCCAGAAGTTCTGTGTGATATGAGGGCCACTGAACACCAGAAATCAACCCTCTCATACCCCATCTAACTAAAAACTGCCCTAGTCAGACACTGCCCATGGACCAGCTGGCTGGCACAACCACACGATGCTCACAGGGGAGACAAGGCCAAACTTCTAACACACAAGAAGTCCTGTAAAGACTTACTTAGGTCCATCCCATAACTGCCAGCAGAAAGGGAAACCTAAAAGAGAGGAATAATCTCAAAGACTGTGTTCAACAGGCACAGATCACTTTCACAGTGATCCCAACCGTGGCACGGTTGTGACTGCGTCCCCACACTTCCCCAATCAGTGCCACTGCTCCCAGTGCCTCAGTGAGTACAGCAGATCCCCTCCACTTAGGAAATGCCTTGCACAAGGCCAGGGGCAGCACCAGTCCCCCAGCATCACTCTCTATTGCTGTTGTAGAGATGTGAAGACCTCCCAAGAGGAGGCTTGCCTTTCCTTTGCAGTTGCCTTGTGCAACCCTGCAGGTCTGTGCCCCCCTCTGGCAGGTCAGCATGGGACTAGGAGGCACCCTGCTCCTCCCGGCCACATTAGCCAGGCAAGAAAGTGCAATTAGGTTTTGTCCAGCAGCAAAATAGTGCCGGCATTGTTAATTCAGCATACCCTAAGGAGAAGAGGAAGAAGTACGTGTCTCTCCCAGAGGAGCTCCCTTCCTATTCAGGCACGTGGCATCACAGCAGTTCCACCCTAATCACACACAAAGGGTTCTCCCTTTGCTGAAAACTCACATTTTTAAAAATTAAAAGCTGTGATTCTGGCATGAGAGATGCATTCACCAGGGACATGTTTCAGCTCACCAAGCTGCTGTGAATCAGTAGACCCCTTTGCCCCAAGGCATCAAGAGAGATTAAAAAGCATTAGTACACTAGAAAGACAACAGTGGTTTAATCAAAACATCTTGGGAGCAGCTTATGAATACTGTTAGCAGGCAACATTTTCTAGAGTATTTGTCTCTCATTAAGAAGAGCCTGACTTAAGCAGCTTCCTTTTGAGTTTTTGCTTTCTGAGACTTGAATTTGATTTAATTGCTAGCTCAAAGGCCTGACCGACCACTCATCGCCTTCTATTCCTTCTGTATCTATCCCTTTAGTTTGGCAATCCTGATCTTTAGCCAGAATGCTGATTGCAGCCTCTTCTGTTTACTGGTTTTCTTCTCCTGGTATCTGCAATTCTAAATAAGTTCAATATTTATCATCAGCTTGTTGTTTCATACCGAGGACTGAGCTCCTCACAAGATGCACACCCAGACAGGCTTCTTGGAGTGAGGGGTGCCTTCCTCCATTCTGCTGTGGCCCAGAGGAAGTCCTCAGGGACCGCAAGGGCCAGAGATGGTACCTCTGGTCTCACAGGGAGGAAAAAACATTTGTTCAAAAGAGAGGGCCAAAACTGCACTCACTGTGCATGCCCTGGCAGCCTCTGTGAGGCTGGCTCCATCCTGCCTGGCTTTGACTGCTACCACCTGGATGGGAGCTGTTGCCCCAGAGGTCTCACACACCACCCCAGCATAAGGTGTGTAGGTGCCAGAGGCTGCTCCCTGCAGTCCACAGAAGACACAGCATTGCTGCTGGTTTTGGTAGAGCTGGCTGTTGCAGAGGTATCCAAAAATAAAGGTGCTTGCTGCCATCACACAGGGGAGGAGAGCCGGGAACTGGCTGTGGTCTGAAGGAAGCTATCGCTGGAGGGAAAGCTCCTTCACTTCCCCTGCTATGGTATGGGCTGCCTTCACTTGCTGGCCAAACACTTGCTGCTTGAGTTTCCTGGCTGAGCTGATACAAGCTGGCAGCACTGTGCAGAGCCTGGGAAAAGCCATGCTGGGACTATTTGAGAAACCGGGGCAGGTAGGAAGGATAAGACTGCTGTGATAAGGGACAGCTTTATAGGGAAACAAGGCTGGGAAATCCACTGGGCTTTTCGTCCATTGTCCACTGTGCACAGCTGCAGAAATCAGCCCTGCTGCTTTGCTGCAGCTTTTCAGTAAGGCCATGCATGGAGGAAACTGAGCAGCCTGAAAGGAAGTCACTGCAGAGCAGCACCCAGCAAAGCAGTATCCACTCTTGTGCAGTGCACCAGCTGATGGGTACCTGATCTGTGCTCTTCTCCCACCCCCCTTCCCTGCATCTGACCACAGCAGAGGTGTCCTTTGGTACAGCTAGCACAGAACGTGCCTAATTCATCCAAGCGACCTTCCTCCAGTCCCTCTTGTATTCACAGTGAAGTGCACAAGCTAAAACTTCAAAATGAAAATAACTTTTTCTGTAGAATTAACAACTAAAGAATCCCCCGTTCAAACAAAAAAACACTGAACAGACCTTCCTCTTACCTCTGTATAGCAAGGTGAACAGCACTCAAAGTTGCTGAAAATGGCACAGCATACCCTCTGTCATCCTTTTCCTGAAAAAATTACCACGATTTTCACACCACTAAGCTGATACACACCGCCCAGTATTTGTCCAATCTTTTTTTTACATAACCCAGTCATAGAGAAGATTCCATCAGTTCCCCAAGATGCTGTTTTACAGCCCTGAGCTCACCACTAGGAAATTCTCCTGTTCTTCACTCTTACATGTTGTTATGCTTTATTTCATTGCTGTAGTTAGTCCACCTGCCAGACATCCAACACACCAGGGGGCTGTTCAGTTATAGCACCTTGACATGCCACTGCGTGGCTTCTGTGAAATATAGGGCTGAAATTCAATCTACATGCCTGTAGCCCAAAGCTATTAAGACCAGGCTGTAGATTTATAACACCACACTTTTTCTCCTTGTCACTGGCCCAAGTACTCAGCAGCTTCACCTGCTCTACTGTGACCTCTGGGACCAAGGTTGCTGGTTGCATGCATCACCTGCCTGCTGAGCACTGGTTGGGATGCAGAAGGAACAGAGAGAGCAGAGAACATTAGTAGATGCCACATATGCCCTGCCAGGCCTGTCCCATCTCCTGCCACAGAAGTATCGGAGCAACAGGACAGCCTGGGGTCTGTCTCTGGCAGGACACAGAGGAATTTGTACTCAGGCAGCCCCAGTTAGGGACAACACAGGGCTAACATTTTGGGTTACATCAGGACCAAGTCAATCAATATAGTTGTGCAGATGGTTGTGTGCTTTGGGTGATTAATCACATGAAGGGTTCACACTGACCTTTCTTTCCCTCTGTGAGATTCACCAAGCTGAACAGACAGGTCCTAGCTGCATATCTCCAGCCTCCTTAAAGTCGCAAGACCATGAGAAGTTGGAGAGTTGCTGCAATAGCCATGCACAGCACACTTTGGACACTCCACAGCAAATGGTGAACACAGAGAAATCACACCTTTGATTGTGCTCATTAAAGGATTCTGGGTATTTGAGGCTCTCAGGCAATGAGCTGGGCAACCTACTCCATTGCCTGACCCACAAATGTGCTTTTCCCACACCTTCCAGCCTGGCATGCTGTGGGAGAGGCTGATCACCACACAGAAAACCTGAGTTACCATATTCATCAAGTTATAGCACACCTTCAGGCTCCTTCATTGGATCCTATTTTAGGAAATCTTCAAAATCCAGATCAGAGTAAGTCCCTGGGTAATAGCAATGCTCCCTAGGCCTTTGACTTTCCATCCAGCAGAGGATGGAACAAACACTTCTCTTAAGGAAGCTGCCTTTGTACTAGATTGCATTTTTCACCTCCTGAGGAGCCAGGAGATGGGCAGAAAGTTAATCATGCAGAACCTGAGCTCCTTAAGTCAGGATGCGCAAAAATTCTTAGAGTAGAAAAGAGAATGTTTCATGTGCCCCAACCACTTTGAATTAATGACAATATGGAAAATCGGGACACAGGAGTGGTGGATCCCATATTACACTGTGGCATGCCTCAACACTCACAAAATCCATTTGGGTTTATGGAGTGGCTTGTAGGGCACAGCACACCATTGCCCTGACCGTCCATCCCTGGCCCACGAGGCGACGTAGCACCAGCTTTGCAGATGAGCCTGAACTGCTTGCAAAAGCCTCTAGCGGCCTTAAAGGCTGGGATGAGCTGCCTCTGCCTCACAGCACAAAGCATTTTGTCTAAGAATTTGGGGCTGCATGGGGAATTTCCAAACACACGCAAGAGCCCAGCTCCTTGGAAGCACCATCTAATCTGCACATATGACTGCAGCTCTGGTGCTGGTGGGGCAACTCCACCCTGCAGACTTCTTCTCCTAATGAGCAAAGCCTTCTGCACACTTTGCAGATTCACCACATATAAACAAATAGGTCATTCCTGTAATCTTTTCATCTGGGTATTAAAAAGCTTGTCTAAATTTAAGCTTGGGGTGTGTCAGCCTTATTACTCCTTAGGACTTCTGTTGTGCCTGGCAGAGGCAATGCCAAGGCTGCTGAGATTAATGAAAGCCTTTCCAGTGGCTGATGAGTGCCTTGTATCACGCTTTTGGGGCCTTCAACAGAGCTCAGCTGCCCCAGTCCCAAATGGGACTGGACAAACAGGCTGCTTTATTTCCAAGCACAGAGCACTCCGAGTCCACAATGAGGGACTCCCAAGCTGCTGCCAGGAAGACAGGGTGTTTTCTGAAGAAATACTGCCTGGCATTTAGCTGCAAAGACCCTGATTTTATCAGAGAAAACAGACGTGTGTGAATGGGCGGCGAGCAATGGCACATGAGAGCGAGAGGGCACTTCGTTAGCAACTCAGCCTCTGAAAACCAGAGCCTGTAAGGGAGCTGACTCCAACTCAATATCCCACAGCAAATTGAGGGTGCTTGTTGCACACAATGCAATAATTGTATCTGGGTCTAAATGAACTCAGCAATCGCTCCAGGATATAGTTATTATTATAGTTAACGGGAAGCTAACACCAGTTACTGTTCTGAAATGTACTCTTTTCTTGTCTCCTGATTGGATACCATTACTCTCCTGCTCCTAACAGTGATTACTTTCCACAGCCTCCATTCATTTTCCTTGCAACAACACAGCTGCCTCGGTTTTTGACTCCTTCCTCATTGCATTGATCTAGCTTACATTTCTTTCCGTCTGTCCCACAGGCATCCACAGCCTCCAAAATATGAAGCCTAAGCCAAAAAAAAATCAAAGCAGTAAATTTTCACCAGGCAAATGTATGTTCAGACACTGTCACTGCAAAGCAGGGGACATCACACCACGGTGGATATATGCCACAAGTCAAAACCCATTTAGAAGCCAGTAAGCTCTTGTATCCAAAGAATGAGCTCAGAATAATTTTCCCAACACAACCTCCTCACTCTGGGATTTGAAATGATACTGCCGTAGGACTGCCTATTGTGGTCTACTGACAGTGCCCCACAGCTCAGTGGCTTTCTGGGGAATGTAGAATGAGTTGGTGTTGCAAACCATGGCCCTTATTTTCTCCCTTTCTACTTTGAAGGTTCACTTTCAAATATAGCACCTCGAGACGGTCAAAGATTTCAGAAATCAACATGAAATGCTTTTCATGCTCTGGCTGGGATTCTCCTCCGAGGTACACACTGATCCGAGCTCCACCTTAAACAATATACACATTTCCATAAACGTTGCTGTTCATTTCAGTGGTGCAGATAGCCACTTAAAAGACCAGTTGTCTGGTTTTGCACTATTGTGAAGCAACATCAGAGTGGCTGACACAAACTAAGAGGTGGATGGGCATTTTGGCTGGTGATAGCCTCAGCCCTCACCCTTGAAGGTGCAGCTGGAGCTCATGTGAGACTCAGCTCTACAGGTGAGGAGCTGTTTTGGGCATTCAATCCCATGGCCAGAGGGAAGATTAGGACATGAACATCCCCTGTCTCTGAGGCTGGAGGACAGAAGGGCAAGGAGAACTCTGCCCTATCATCATCAATCTACATACTGGATCTTCTGCCCCTACAGACAGCTACTTCTGCAATCTCCCTGAAAGGGTTAGAAAGCCAGTGGGGAGCAGGGATTATGGGTGGACAACCACCCTTCCTGCTCTGCCACCGGCAACCCGCGGGATATTGCAGCAGACCCCTCTGTGTGGCTATGTCCACTGCAAAGCACTGCTGATCCCTTCGCAAAAGAGCCGACTCTTTCTGCGATGTCTACAGAGCATAAATCGCAGGCAAGCGCAGCAGCCACCCGCGCGGGCACAGCTGGGAGCGCGGCCGCCAGCGGCCCTTTGCTCGTGGGGCTGCACACAGAGCCCCTCAGGCTGGCCCCCAACCAGCTTCGCCACTGACAGTGCCTCAACGCCCTCTCTTGGCAGCTGCATTTGCATGTCCACAGTTCCAGTTCCTCTGCCCGCAGAAACTACCGGCTCTTAGCTGTAAGAAATGGGCAGGGATGCTTGCCGGGACCAGCTGTGAGGACCACAAATAAACAAATACGGAACCAGCCTGCCAGAGGGTGGGGGAATGTATGGGACTCTTCTGGCGGTGCAGTTGGCTAAAGTAACAGAAAAGAACGGTTTCTGCTGCTCTGAGGGTGGGACAGGACATTTGCGCTTACACAGCGCACAAGGCATTAGACGCCTACCAATACCAGGCAGAGGAGCTGTGCGGCAAGTGCTTGACAGTGAAGGATTAAGCCCTTGCTAGGGAGCCCCAGAGGGAAATACTGAGAACAGGGGAGGGCTTTTGTTCGTTCTGAAATCAGGGAAGGGTTGCATAAGCCGCTTCCCCTGTTAATTGTGGTGAATTGTGGTACTGGCTGATGTCTCGCTGGAAGAGTCTGTGTGCTACAACTAAACCCACAGGCTGTCCAAGCAAAGCCTTGCTACTTCTTGGGCTGGGACGCGTTAATCAGTGGATCAAAGAGCTCACTGAACATCAGCGCACTGGTGGATGGGTTTCTTGGGAGATTTTTTCCGCAGGAGCTACCCAAACCTTGCAGGAGACGCAGTAACTAAAGTAACTTGCATCATCAGCTCCCTCTGTCGTCTGCAGGTGAGACAACCCCATGGTGCCAGGCAACCAAGTTAATCAAGCAATACTTAGGGACCAAATAATTGACACCAGTGTGGTTTGTCTGACTACATGCGACAGAGATGTCATCAGCCTATTCGCCCACAGAAGCAGAAAGGAGCCAGGCAGCAATGGCTGTAAAAACCTGAGTGCAGAGGGAGGCCGAGAGAAAAAAAAGAATAGAGAAAAGACTGCAGATTGACAGATGAGGATTTTTGCAGCAGGAAAAGCACTCACTGTGTTTGCTACATGTACCTCATGGTGTCATTGCAAGGCTTAACTAATCAACAGGGGCCCTGTGAAGTTCAGGTGCTATGAGAGAGCAATGTGATTACACTAGTCTTGTGAACACTGCCACCTTCAATGTGAGCTGCCCTGGGGGGGAAGGGGTAGAAAAAGATCCCTCTTATTTAGATGAGAGAGCTTGGCTGACACAGGAAGAGGAATTGCACCTCTGCTTCAGGAATCTTCTTTATCTGTGCGGTTTGGGTACAAATAAGAGTAGAAAGATCATTTTGACAGCAGCGATGAGATTGCTTAGAAAATGGACCTCTGAAAATTGATTCCTGAGCTCATTGTTAGGGATTAAAAAAAAAAGGAATAATATCATGTTGTCCAGAAATGCAGATTTTCCAGTTTGCGTGCTGACACCTACCATGGAAAAAATAAACACTGTGGGTTGGTGAAATCATGGCTTTTGACACAAAAATTCAGTGCCATTTACTTCATTTTCAGGGCCTTTGTTTTGCCTGGGGTTTTTTAATCATATTTCACAACATTTATTTCAGAACATTATTTCAAAATGAAAAAGTGAAATATTTTGATAGAAACTGTGGAAATAAAACATTTAGATTGAAAAAAAGCCAACCCTTGCCCATTATTTAAGCCAAAACTGTTTGTTGAATTTGACTTGTATTTGCAAATGGATTCAGTTGCCTTGAAAATGAGGGAGCTTTTTGCTTGCTGATAGCTGCTTCAGGGTGTGGAAGGAAAATAGCCTATTTCTGTCTTAGAGTTCATTTGTTCTTGAAGCTCTTTAACTTAGCTGGAGTCAGAAATGTTCATCTTCACTGCAGGAATGACCAGGCTGCGAAATCAAACTGAAGGTGAGGGGTGACAAAGGTGCATCACCCCAATGCCTCTCATTGCACCACAGTCTACAATGGGGAGGGCCGCAGCCCCTGTTTTGTTCTGGTGTCCTGACATCCCAGGAGATTACAGAATTTGGGGTTGCACATGGAGGACTGTCGAGAAAGCTTCTGGGAGCCATTGCTTCCTGGCAATGCATTGGCCACAGGGGATGCAAAAGCATATTATTTTCAAACTGAGCATGTCACCAGAGCTCCACTTGTCACAGACCCCCTGTACCCTCCACTGCATTCAGCCAGGTGGCTTTCATTAGGAGAAGCAGCAGTGAGGTGTGAAATCTGGCTGCAGGATCTAGCAATGCCCTAATAACCCTTCCTACCAGGATGGCAGCAGGGTAGCATCTCTCTTCATGGTAATGGTCTTCAGTGCTTATCCAACATTTCTGCTGTTTATCATACTTTTGCACTTCTAATTAAGCTCCTTATTGAAGCAATTAATTCTCCAAACACAAAACTGCAGTGAGTGAAAATTACTACCAACCAAAGGCTGTTTGGTGGAGTGTGGTAAATGAGTCGCAGAGCATTGTGTCTTAATCCTGGTCCCCATGGATAAGGATTGTTGCAAGAAAGCCTTCCTTCACTGCTGGGGTTCAGCAGAAGACAAGGACAAAGAAAGCACCTTCTCTTTGTCCTTCTCTTTGACCTGCCTCCCCCGGGAGCAGCACTACAAGACCCTCCAAACCTCATCCCTGACAACACAGCATCAACACCCTCTTATTTTGTGAAATTCTGGGTATGTTAGGGTTTAATAACAAGCTCAAAGGCACTCCTCCCTCTGGAAACCTCTTCACACCTTTCTTACCCCAAGCTGTCAGCTCTTCTAGACCTTACCCTAGCAAGAGATGGGAAGAACTAAAGCTTCTTATTTTGCTAGTTAAAGGTGATGACCTTGTATAGCATAAAGAATCTTCTCCCTATGAATCTACTATTCTCAAAGGCAGGCTGTGATTAAGCCCAACCCTTAATTCTTTACTCCTCCAAAAGAAAAGAGGTGAAGAAGAAAAAGCAACACAAGAAGGATGAGAAGTAGCTAGGGCTGAACAAGCAACCCATCTAGCACAAGGAGGGAATTCACCTGTATTCTGACTTCCCTGTTTAGAGCGTCCCATGATTTGCTTAAGCAGAGAGGCAGTGATAAGTATTTATTATATATTGAGTGACAAATGTAAGAAAACTCCTTTCCCACCCTCACTCTGTTGATACTTGTTGTGTAGTATTCAAATAGTACCTTTTTATAGAGCAGACTCGCTTCACCTGCTACAGCCTCCTTTCTCTCCCTTGAGCATTGTTCTCCTCACTCCAGACCTGCTGGAGTAGGCAAGGCACCTTTCCAGGCAGCCACAGCAAGCAGTTGGCAACCACAGAGCCTGTCAATGAAACCAAGAAGGGATGAGCTCCAGCACCAGCAAACCAAAAGCACTGCCAGCAGCCCTGCTGTCCTTTAATTTCATCCATCCCTTCCTCAAACTTTTCATGCTCTGGGTCTACCACAGTGTAATGCCCCGTTGGCAATTATCCCTTTCACACCACCTGTCTCTGTTTCCTAGGGGGACAGTCCCTGCTGTGGTTTGGCAGAAAAGGCAAGCCCTCCACTCTCCCCAGCTCTACGTTCTCCAACATCTGGACACAGCCTATAGAGTATCACACATGATTTACCCCATCACAGCTCTGCTTCTGCACCAGGTCCAGCTCAGGGATTGTCCCACAGAGAGGGGTGGATGCTATGGCCAGCAAGCAAGCAGGCCTCTTCAACACTGACAGAGAAGGGGCAACAACCACCTTGTTAAGAAGACTGTTGCAGTATCTGATCCCCCTTTCAATAAGGAAATGCTTTCTAATATCCAGTCTGGACCTTCCAAGCAACATCTGGAGAGTAACAGGCTCCCTGACCAGTCAGCAGCAGCCCTTAAACTGTATCCAAAAAGCCCTGGAAAGCCCCTGCCAGCACGTGGAATGCTCCTCAGGATTTGTGCTGTCTTTCAGGGGGAAACCAGGCTGACACATAGCTAGCATAGCACAAGGAGACAGCAATGTGTGACAGACTGTGCCATGTGCTCCCTGGAGGTGGCCCTGCCTCTTGCCCCAGGCACAGAAACAGCACATCTTTATCTATTTTTATGTCCATTTCTGAACGCCAGCTGTGGAGCAGTGGTGGAAGGGAAAGGCTGCAGTGGAGCAGAGTGCAGCAAGGACAAGCAGGTATCCAACCTCCAGCATCCCTCTCTGGATGCTCGTCTCATGCATCAGCTAGATGCAAAGGGGCTGCCAGCTACTAATAGTGTTGCTTTTTTTCATTTGCATTTGAGAACAAAAAAAAAACAAAACCCTATTCTGGTGCTTTTTTTCCTATTCACATGCTTTGGTTCCTTGAGCAAACATGAGGTGGATCTCTGTGGATCTGTAGAAGGGAAGCCTGACAGGCAGGTGTGGCTAGAGCATGGTGAAGAGGAGGCTTTGAGAGGCATTAGAAACATGTGTTGAAACCTATGCAACCTGCGGCTATTTGGATCAGCTTGTCACAGGCTGGTATCATCCTTCATTGGGATGGAGGTGCCAAGCCCTGGAGCCCTGGCAGCCCCCTTTCCATGGTGTGGTGGGAACACAAGCCAGCCCATAAGCAGAATCGTTAGTTAAGTTTCCTACTGGCATCCCATTCAGCAGCAGGAGGTGCAGCCAGACCGCACTGTACACCACCAATGGCTCACAGATGTAGTCAGCTCCTTCTTGACTTGCAGGGGCCCCTTTCTCCCAGGAGAGGGGTGCAGGCATGTTTCAGTGGGCCAGCACAGAGGAGCATGGCCCCTGCTGAAAGGCTCTGCTCTCCCTCGTGCCTGGAGATGATGCAGTCACTAAACCTGCAGAGAGATTGGACAAATTCTGCCTAAAATACTCTCAAACCACATTCTCTTCTGTCTCTTGGTTTTAACTGTAGCTGCTGCAGTTCCACCTTTCCATACATGGCTTTAGCCGAAGCCAGACCTCTTATCCATCCTCCAGACTTTTTCCTTGCACAGCACCCAGCAGAGGAACTTCTCAGAAATGCTTTGTGAGTGTTCAGTCCCCCCACCATTGACTCTGGCATGTCAGAAACCCTTTTTCTGCCAAGGTCTGAGCAACCTCCAAATGACTTGCTTTCCTGCATGCCAGCAGAGGAACTGCCTCTCCGCAGTACACCATAAATCCTGAGTCCCACCTGCACCTGGTTGCCAAGGACTCCCCACTGCCTGCAGGAGACCTTCTGCCCATCTGGATAAGGCAGAGCAACAAGCCCTCTGTACCGCCATGGCAGGCCCTCAGCATGCATCCCATACATCCTTGAGCAGAGAAGTGGCAGCTCCCAACTTGGTATGAGCCCAGGGGCCTCTCCTGTTCTGGTGGAATTCTGGAGACTGATGCCAGCCAAGGGACTGCCCTGTTGGATGTATCAGTTTTAAAGGTGGTGTCCTTCTTTCGCTGCCAAACAGATGAACCCTTTCTAAGGCTGCCACCAGGGAGGCCAGTGTTGGGAAAAAACTCCTTCAGCCAAATAATCTCACTTGTCTGTCTGTTGGGAGATGACAGAAAGCAGCAAAACACACTGGGATGGCAGCCAGGAGCTATCGTACAGCCAACAGCTGGCTGGCTCTGCCCCAGTGACAAACACAATGCAGCTTCAGCACAGGGAGCGGGAGGATGCAATGTAAAGCTCCATTGCTTGGAGCTTAGTGTTGTGGGGAGGAGGTCTGTGCTCTTCCACGTGCTGCTGCACCCCAGAGCAGGAGGCGGCTTGGAGACTTGCAGCTGTATCCCAGAGAGCAGTTACATCAGCAGTGAGGCAGCTCTCCCTCCCTGCCTCCTCCCCTGCCTCAGCACTGACAAGCCTCGCTGAGAGGAAGGCAGCCTTTGTAAGTATATCCAGAAGAGACACAGCAGCACTCCTGGGGTCGAGCCATTTAACAAGCTGCTGAAACAAGCCTGGGCATTAGCTCCAGTACAAAAACCCAGTGCAGCACCAGTGCTTCCTGCAGCAGCGTGTCCTGTGAGGCTGCAGGCCTCCAGTTCCATCTGCAGATGCTAAGAGACCAGGAGGCAAGAGGCAAGTACCCGTGGGGCAAGCAAGTCCCAGCAACTACAAAATCATACCCTCTAGGACATGCTGCTGCATCACTATGGATGGGGAATGGTGGCGGTGGAGGAAACAAAGCCAACCAAACCAGCTGCCATCTTTCAGTCTTCCTTCAGGAAGCCAGTTGCCTCCTTGCCCCGGGGGAAAAAGAAAAGAGCTCCTCATGTGACTTTGAGCTGAGTGCTTTACTATAAACCAGAAATCAAAGAATCACTGCTTTGGGAGGGAAGACAATAGCAAGGCACTAATTCTTCATCAGCCTTTGGTCTCCCATATCTCTAATTGACCTCAACAGAAAACACAGATGTGCTGCTCTTCTAGGAAAAGGGAAAACTCATGCCTCACTGTTATCTCAGGTATTCCAAGGGGAGGTAATATCCAGAGGAATTTGCTTGTTCACATCTATCCACAGGAGCTTTGTGTCCACAAAGACATTTCTATTGGGTTTCTGACTGGTAGCAAATGCATCTTCTTTGATGTGTGTTTTTGGGTCAATGCACTCCAACATCGTCCAGGTTCCCTTTTATCCTACATGAGCTGCGGGACCTATTCTGATGGGAGGACTCATTAACAAATGACTCCAGAAGGCTGATCTCTGTCTGTACACTGTACCCCCTGGCTAAATGGGCCCCAGTAGACCCATTTCCCAGCAGATCCAGTATCAGGGGCTTTGCTGCTGCCCTGTGAGCCTAGTGCTATGGAGGGACAAGAGCAGTGCCAGTGAGGTCTGGGGTGTTGGAAAGTGAGAGCTCTCGGTGCCTCTTGCACACAGGAGTTGTGATGGGTCCTCACAGGCTACTGTACCTCCTGGCTCTTACTCCTGATATGTTTTTTCTTCCCATTGCCTAAGACTTTTCTTCCCTGTTGCAGTGGAAGCCTTTCAGCTTTGAGCAATGCCAGCTAAAT
Source organism: Bolborhynchus lineola (assembly GCA_025448015.1). Lineage (NCBI taxonomy): Eukaryota > Metazoa > Chordata > Aves > Psittaciformes > Psittacidae > Bolborhynchus > Bolborhynchus lineola. The sequence continues at coordinate 6,887 of JAOEHX010048211.1, read as the reverse complement.
ATTGAGGGTGATTTTCTTTACATATATGCTGGCTTTCTCTCTCTATTAGGAATCTCTGGAGGTTCCCTGGCCAATCATTTGAGAGCATAATTTATAGCCACATGTGACAGTAAGGAGAGAAAATATGCTAATACGTACCCAGCACAGGAAGAGAAACACCAGGTCAGACTGTGGGAAAGGCAGCCATTTCCCAGAGGCAGCAGCCCTGCAGCGAGGAGCAGCTCTGCACTGGCAAGGAGAACAGGCTACCAGCTGTGCTGGTAGCATGCCAGGCTAGAAAGGGCGGGATGGGGGGGTGGGGTGTGTGTGTGTGTTTGCTGAGCTTTTCAAGTGAAATGCGGCTTTCCTTCATGCAGAGAGTGGATTTACCATGGAACAAGACAGTGGGGAGACACAGGGGAACCACAGACCCTCCTGGTGAGCTTGCTTGGTCTCCATCACTTGTATCTCTGGATGTAGGCACCAGAGTGGGGCACAACTGGTGACAGAGCAGGGTGAAAACCCCATGTTCACAGCTGGGGATGGTACTTGACAACATTTCAGACCCAAAAGAGAGAAATGCTTATTCCCTGCACATCAGAAAGGTAGCACTAGTGTGCAGGTTTGCTACCGGGGGAGGATGAAATCAGAAGCAACAGCTTTGGGAGTTGGATTACTGTTAGGAGAAGGAAGATTATAGGCTGAACCTTCCCCACACCTGCCAGCTGTACGTAACTCAGACAAGCCTGAATCTTTGTTTGCTTCCCAAACAGACAACCCACAGGTCACATGCATGGAAGCACACCAACTTCTCCAGTGGTTTCAAGGAATTCAAAGGGAAATAGATTCTGCACATGTAAGGGAATACTAAGAGAAGGATATCATATTTTCAATCACTGCTTACATCTTACATACTATTCCAGGCTGGGGAAGCACACAGCCCCCTCATTGAAAAGCTTTTCTTCCCTCACATCTTCATTCATTAAGCAAGCTGTTGACAGAAGCCTGTAAGCCCAAAGCCCAACCACAGAAGTGGGTTTGGGAGGCTGCATTATTTTTAGAAATCAAAACTCAAAACTACCATATTTCTCCAGAGAACTAACTCTAGAACCACTACTGGTAAAAGCTGCCTTGAAATAGAGCTGTTTTTAATGATGGCATTTAGTGGCAATTTCAAGAGCCCAATGCTCTTGCAATTTTATCAGCAAAGGCGAAGGCACCTGGGAACAGTGAAGAACTGCGGGATAGGCAACATCACTGGCCTTAGCTTGCCCATCACCATGCACAGCAATCTGTGATGTCTTTGCTCACAGAGCCCAGAATTTCCCCTCTGGCTTTGCGTAATGCACCAAGATCTCAGATTCCTAAGTGGTTTGCAGTGCACAATCCTTTTTTCTCAGTAACTCTCTCATTACAGGCCAATTTCAACTTATAAATTCATTTATAAGCCAGTCCATTTGTGCAGACCATCTTGCTGGAGGCAGATTTCTGTCTTTCTCAATCTCCATCCTCCCTTCCTCCTCTTCTGGAGCCCCCAACAAGGACAAGTACACATGAATCTGGGACATCTCTTGCCTACTGCTTGCATTAAGCAGGGGACAGCACAAGGCAGAGCTTAGTCTGGGAGCTGTGGACAAAAATCAGAAAGGGGCAGCCGAGCTGAAACCTTGCCATACCCAAGAAAAGGCAGACACCCTCCTCCAAAGCAATGGGGCTGCGTGTGGCTGGGCCCCAGCCCCTGAGCTAAGCCGGGCTAGCCAGCGATGGGTCCCCACCGGGTTGACCAGAGCTGGAAGCTGGCCCTGGGACTGTAAAGATGGGGCATCAGTCATTTTGCCACTGTTCGGCGCTACCAAGGACACATTGACAGCAAAACAGTGACCAGGAGGAGAAGAGGGTGATCTCTCCCTCCCCAGCAGAGCCAGCATGGAGAGCAGCCCTCGGGAGCCGCTGGTGCTCGCTTTTCCCCGTCCCCGGGCTCCTGCCCCAGGCACAGCCACACCCCCCAAAAAAACCCTTTATTTCCCAGGAAACCCCAGCAGATGGTGCCAGACTGTCAGAAACCCTCCGGGAGCCCGGCCCCGGCTCCCGCGCCGCGGTGGCCCCGGGAGCTGCCGCCTGCAAACCCGCTCCCGGCTGGCAGCGGGGTGCAAGGGGGGCACGTAGGGATGCAGAGTTTGGGAGGCACTTCATCCATCAACCACTAATAAAACCCTAGAGGCTGTGAGAAGGTCAGCTCCCACCCCTTCTAACACAGCCAGCCCTCCTTGGCCAGCATCCCGTTGTTTCCAGTGGTCTATTTTCCAGAGCGCTGTTTGGTCCTCACAGTGACCAGAGCAGTGGAGTTCCCCTCCCCTCCCTTCTCTTGGCTGACTTTGCTCTGGGCAATTTATCTCTGTCCTCAGTGCAAAATTTTCCTTTGCACCATTTCATCATATTATTCCAGAATAAATCAGGACCATTTCCATGTCGAATGCCAGCAGAGGAGCACCAGAGCAGGAGGGGGGACTTACAGTGCTGACTGCAGTTCAGTCAGTTAGGAGACATTCTCCTGCACTTAGGCACGGGGAGAAGGGGCCCTTCCTGCTGACCACAGGGCTCTCTGGGCTCTCCGCAGGTGAACAATCCCCTCCCAAAACTCTCTCCAAGCAGGACTGTGTCAGAGGCTGGTGAAGATGCAGGAGGCTGTGTCATCTCAAGTACCTGGGAAGCCACACAGAGGTGTTCCAGCAGCAATCCAAAGGGGTAACTCAGTAGCCAGCACTGCTGGGCTGGACTGGAAAAACAGAAGTCCGAGGTACAGAGATAGCCAGGCAGGCAGAGGAGCAGGCAGCACAATCATTGCCATCCTCCTCTTCCTCACAGGGCTTGTGTTCTCAAAGGGTAGCAGTGCCTGTGTGAAAGCAGTGTACAGGGCAAAAGAAGAGTCTGCTTGACCAGGATGGGCCTTCTAAGTAAAAATACATCAATGTCACCCAGGACTTGGGGTCCATTCTGCACAGAGGGTGAGTCTGTGCCACACAGCAAGCACTAGGCATTTCCCCACAAAGCCAAAGGTTTTCATCCACTTGTGCTTTCCAGTGTGTTTTCCACAATGGAAAGTGGAAATGCAGAAATGCACACATCACAGAGTGCTTTCCAGTGGAGGACACATGCTCTTGTGTCAGCGGGACTGCCAGCAGACTCATGTACCTCAGACCCCAAAAAGCAGGGCAGGTGTTCCCAGAAAGCCACACAGCAAGGACAGAAAACTGCTGACCACATGGGCTTTGCTTCTCCCAGCTGGTGTTGGTGCAGTCACAGCACAAGTCATCTTTCAAATTACAGAGCAGGGCCCACCCGTTTCTCATGTACATCCAACCGCTGAGCTCACCCATTTAAAACCACGACGCCACTGTTCCAGGCATGCCACTGCAACATGAAGCATGGGAGAGCTGAGTGAGCAGAGCCCCTCTGGAAAGCAGGGCTGGGACCAACAGCCCAGCATCCCAGGAGGGAACTTGGAGCTTGAGCCTGATGTAGAAGCTGTCTTGCAGACAGCTGCCCACTCAGCTTTGCTTTCCCAAAGCAACTGCCCTCACCTTCCTTCCAGTGCAGCTGCAGCTGTACAGGACGTTGCATCACCAAACCTTTCTGTCTACTATGAGGGCCTTCCCTAGTCTGATCCCCAAGCTGCTGTTGCTGTCTGAATATAAGAGAACACACAGCACCAACTCTTACACATATCAGCTGTGCCTGTCTTTCCTCACTGTACACATTCTCCAAGCAGCACCATTCCAACCTCCTCCTCCAACAGACAGCCCAACTCTGTGTCCCCAGCAACCCCAGCCACATCCTCAGGATGTGGCCATCTTAGCTCTGCCTTGCCCTTGCCTTGCAACCTGCAGGCATAAGCCTGTATAAATCTTTCCTTCTTATTTGAGGACTGCAGCCTTGCTTTAGAAGCATCCATGTCTCTGCTGAGGTTGGGCCAATGGTGCCTCTGGCTGCCAGGGCTCTCTGCCACATGGTGGGGCTTTCTCCTTCACCTCCAGCACCTCCCGGCTGACACATGAGATCAAGCACTTGGCAGATGAAGCATCCTTTCATGCAGCCTGCATGTCTGTGTCAGTGCAATCAGTAGCCTGTCTGGCAGGGATCTGGTTGTGCCACCCCAGCAGTACTGTGAGGTGTTAGCAGCAATTCTGCAGCTGCCAGCCTCAAAAGCGCTCCTGTATCAAGCCTCACTCCAGCCAATTTACAGGTGGGTTTCTGCATTTAAAGAGGCTTAAGAGAACATTTTGCCTATCCCCATGGGTATATACTCATTGCCCTCTCTTTGAGTTGCAATGAAATTTGATTGAAAGCGTAGCAATCTCAGCTATATTAAAGTCTCCTTGACTTATGTTCTATATTTCCACAAATGTAGGTGAGCAGATAAAGGATTGAGACCCTATCATCACACTGGGCTTTGCTGGGCTGCTCTGGGCAGTAACAGCTCTCTGGGGCACGATTAAGTGTGTTATCCCCACAGGGGCATTTTTAATCAGAGGCTTCAACTTGTTTGGTTGTTGCTGGGTCACTGCCACCAGTGGGGCCCTCAGCCACAAACCGCAACCTCTGTCTTGCAGCAATGAAAGATGAGATGTCACCCAGCAGGACATGTTGTAGTTTGAACGTTGCCACAGCAGAGCACTCCAGAGCAGAAAAATCGAGGACAATGGTGTGATTTCACCTATTTAACCTCCTAACAATTCCCTCTATCTGTACTACCTTTTTGACTCCAAATCCTCAGTTTGGCTCAGAGAGAGGGAGATTTCTCTCAAGGCTTTAATTTTTGGGATTAGACATCTAGGAAACACCTGTCCAGGACACATTGGTGGGTCGTGTAGTCCAAACTCCTGCTGTGACCATGAGAGAGAACACACAGGGTCAACCACTACTGGGGTGCATCCACCATCCTCCCACAGTGTGCATCATTGTGGAGCCAAGGGTGTAAGATCACATTTCCCATCCCTTAGCATACCCTAGTCCTGAGCCTGCGGCCCTTGAATGCACCTCACCCTGCCCAATCCTCCCAGTGCTGCCTGCCTCCCTGGGACAGCAAGGGCCAAGTGTCCAGGACCTGCTGCATGGACATGCTTGCCTTGTAGCCTTTTCCAAAGAGGTGTAGGAGTTTCAGTGAGTGTTGCACAGTGGCTATGCAGCAGGGTTGGGTGAACAACTCCCTGTTCACACCCTCTGTGGTCTAGCAAACCTCTTTGTATTCTCTTCCAGCCTCCTTCTCTCAAAAAACAAGCTTTTTTCACATCCCTCAGACACCAAAGGGTACAGTTAGGGCTATGGGAGCCTAACCTGCATCCCTGGAAGAGCCAATATAACAACATCTAATTCCATACTTGCCCTGGTATTCAGCTAATTGTTCTAGGCTGAAGTCAAGGGCATGTCCAAGAGGAGTGGTGAGATTCATCTGGGAAGCTGTGGGAGGACTCAGCCTGAAGACCACTGTACAAACTGGTGTAGATCTGGCATGCACCCATCAGCTTTTACCAGGAGACCTCTATAGGTCTAGCCCATCAATCTTTGTGTAAGCTTGAGGTAAGAATTTTCCCTGCGATAGAAAAGGCAAGCTGCATCAGAGCAACAGCACAAATGCACCCTGGAGTATCTATGTGTCTGTGCTGGGTGTCCTTGCTCACAGCAGGGAAAGACCACCTGATATTATCCCTAACATGAGATACCTTTGGAAAAGTCACAAGCTCTAGAGCCATGCCTTCTCCCTTCGTCCTGCTGTTTCCAGGGTGATCTCATACTTAGCCTTCTTGGCATCCTTGTTGGCTGCCTGCACGACATCACCTCCTTCCTCCATGGCAGTAAAAACACCAAATCTGGACACAGGAATTGCTGAGAACAAAACATCCTCCCCAAGGTGAGAAGCTTGGGGAAAGCTGAGCACTGGGCTGCCACTTCCCTGGTCATCCTGCCTTGAATCTCATGGAACTGTTACACCACAGGGCAGCACATCCCTGCCTCTTCCACCACACATGACCAGCAGGACCCTCTTCACCTGCTGGCACCAGATCAGTGCATTCAGGCCTCCCTGGGAACTCGGGAAGGCCTGGCCCCAAGCATCTCAGTTGCTTCAACATTGCAAACAGAATCGTGGCCAGGTTGTGACACTTGGGAAAGCTGAGAAAAAACCCCACCCTAGAGTCATGTCAAAACTATATTGAAAAGAAAACCAAAAAGTTCTGCAGTGCCTCAAGCTCTAGATTAGCCATTTCTTAGGGCTCCAGCTCAAGCATGTGAAATCCTCTTCTGTTTTTGGAAGCAGAGCACCCCAGAGAGAAGCAGATCAAGAAATCCTCAGAAGCACAAGGGAAGGATCAGCAGGCTGCCAGCAGCAGGGAGCTAGCTTCAAGGGCACGAAGCTTCACTGCTTGGGTTAAAACACCAGGTCTCTCCGCTTGCGGGCAGTGATCAAAACCAGTGATCTCCTCTAATGCCAGAGCAGAAGAGGGGCACATGGTCCAGGTTTAAGTCCTGTCAGCCATGTAGCTCGCTCACTCACTCCCCCTCTCCCACCCTGTCCCTGTTTCCTCCCCCCTGGTCCCAGAAGGATGGGTGGAAGAATGGAAAGAATGCAACTCCCACAGGTTGAGATAAGAACAGTCCAGTAACTAAGGTATAACACAAACCACTGCCGCTACCACCGATAATAATATTGATAAGGGAAATAACAAGGGAAGAGAATACAGCTGCTCACCACCCACCAACCAATACGCAGCCCGATCCGAGCAGTGATCTAACCCTTTTGAGTGACTGTCCCCAGTTTCTATAGTGGGCATGACATGCTGTGGTATGGAATATCTCTTTGGTCAGTTTGGGTCAGGTGTCCTGTCTCTGCTTCCTCCTGGCTTCCCCTCCTC
>JAOEHX010048210.1:0-23437 GCA_025448015.1 Bolborhynchus lineola | reverse complement strand
AAGTCCAGGGCAGTGAGCTTGCTGCACGCTCTTCTCACTGTCCTGAGGATCTTGAATTCAACCATCTCATGATCACTACAATCAAGGCTGCCCTGGAGCGTCACATTTCCAGCCAGCCCTTCCCTGTTGGTGAGCACAACATCAAGCATGGCACCTCTCCTTGTCGGCTCCTCTATTACTTGGCAGAAGGCAGTTTTCTTCCACACAATCAAGTAACCTCCTGGACTGCTTGTGCCGGGCCGTATCATCCCTCCAACAGATATCAGGGTGGTTGAAGTTCCCTGTGAGGACAAGGGCCTGAGGGCATGAGGCTGCTCCTATTTGTCTATAGAGCACTTACACATCTATAGAGTGTTTATACAAAGACCACTAAACATGGGGGAGTTTACTTATGTTTTTAATCCTGCAATGACCTGCTCCTAAACATTCTCCGATGGGTTGGACTGCTGTTAATTTGACATCACCTTAAGTTGTGTATTCTGAGTTCAATCCACAATAAACAGGAAACAGGAGATACTTCCAGAAACTGAATGATTTTAAGACAAAAGACAATCAACTGTTCTGAAACAGCACCTATTTGAAATTGAGATGCCTAACTATATAATAGCAAATTTGGACAAGACAAATTCAACAGGATTGTCTTGCTGCCTTTACCATTCAGATAAATGCTGTATCCATTGCTTAAAATTTTACTACTGTTGACAGTCACTGCTACCTAATCTCACCAGCCACAATAATTTTTCTGTGCCTATGACTGTAGTTCCCCACCTCCTACTTAAGTCTTTGCAGAAGACACCTGGCCTCCACTGAATACAGTCATATATGCTCAGTCCAATCAATACTCCACTGCAGCCTGAAAGTGCTTCAGATGCAGTATTTTCAATGAAGTTTCACAATGTGTATTTCAAGAAACATATTTCTGTGCTGTTCTCAGAACTGCATACTCTTTTTTCAAGGTCCTTTCAATGCTGTAGTATAAGTAACATCAAACAATTGAAACTGCCAAATATCAGGCTACTGAAATATTTATATTGACTATTCCCAAGCACTTTCCAGATTAACATCCGAACCATGGCATGCAATTGACGTTTACAGGAAGAGCTCTAACAACTTAGCGAGCTAACCTCAAGACACCAAAAATTTAAGCTTGTCTTAGAGGTGCATGGACACCATAGAGTAGAAACTTTGTCAGAATTTGGCATCAACTGGTAACTACAGCTGTCACCCAACAGGTGATTAGGACTGAACTATTCCTTTTACATTCCAACCCCTCATTTTAGTTTTGAAAAACACTCATAGATAAGCCTGATGTGCTTCTAATAGTTCTAGTTAACAGCCTGTTGTGCTTCTACCACTGCTACCTTCTTCTGGCTTTTTGAAAAGAGAATTTTGGCATTCAGGGAGGTTCTCCCACAGTAACTATTTTTAAAAGTTAATAGATGTTTTCCAGGTAATACTATATGAGAAAGATGTGTCCATCAAAAAAGTAGACAAAGAAGATGGAAACAAACACTTAATGAACACAATGAGTATGTTAAAACATTACTAGGTTATTACTACTTATTTCCCTTTATGTATGAATTCATTGAAACTCCGAAGTAACACTGGACACTGCATAAATGAGACAAAGCTCAAACATAAGCTTTTAAGATGCTAACAGACAAAACAGTACAAATAAAGTACAAATTCAGGAAGGGGTCTGTATCTATTCTGTCTTCCTATACTTTAATCATCTATTTATGCCCAGGTAAGAACATCAGCTAACACTGCACTTCCAAATCAAAGATATCTGAAGTAACTTTTATAAAACAGGGAGAAGTTATCAGCAAGGATATAAAGAAAAAAAAAAAGTTAGCAAAACACACCATTGCCTAAAACCTATTAAATGCCTTCCCCATGTAGTAAGTCCCAACCTTTATAACCAGAACTGAATCAGACAAAGGCTTTAAGTATTTGAAAAGAAAAAAAGTACAATCAACAATTCAACATCATGTAACATTATTTCCACTACCAAAAGTAAAAATACCTAATACCACGGTATCATCATATGTATCAAAAATTACTAGTTACCAGCAAGACTTCTTTAATTGCCTTTTCATGGCATCATGTCTAACTTTCCTACGCCACAGCATCAACAGTATTTAAGCAGACTCAATAGGCCAATTAAGTAAGGATAACCTGAAGCCAGAGTTTTCAAGCGATTCTCAAACTTGAATGAGAACACAAGCTTCTCTAGAAGTTTATGTTCATGAAACTAGTTTGGTATGCACATCCCCAGACTATAATCTTCGCTGAATCATCAAGAGTTCTAAAGCATATTTAATAAAAGTTCTCCATCAGAAGGCACTTTATGCAGGGATATTTTTCACCCTGTATCCCAAGTTTTAAGGTATATAGATTAAATATTATAGTATGAAGTTAACATTTTAGTAAGTTCAAGAACACTGCAGCAGAGCTTCACTACCCTATTTCACAGGAGACAGAAGAAACACATTCTGGTCTTCAGCATATTCCTCTCTGGAGTGCCTACCAGGACCCTACCTACATTATTCAGAATAAAAGCTTCACAATGTCTGGCTATAACATTTCTGGAATCAGCCATTCGAAGTATCAGATATGTCTTCAGATTCAGTTCTTTTATGGTAGGTAGATCATCTTGAATTACAGGATGTATCTAGCCCTCTAATATTTCAAGCTTTTTACTGCCTTCCAGGCTATGTACAGAGTTTTGGTAAGATGATTAATTCTGTACTGTTTTTTTTTGCAATTGCATCCACAAATATAGCTCTTGTGCTGATACTATCAATGTAACTTTCCAGGATGTTCACATCAAAGATCAATTATGTGATCCATGGTAATAATCGCAGGTTAAACCCAGTCCAATTTCACCTTTATTTCTTTTAAAGCATGAAAACAAAAAACCTCTTAACATGAACTCTTTACTGATCATGCTTCACAAGGTAGTTAAGCTCCCAGAGATGTAGAAATAGATGCCATCTGTTTCTTTAAAACTTTTATTATAAATCCATTGGTCTTTGGCATCTTTTCCACTGGAAAATAATGATCAAAGTCTCTGCAGTTCAAACTGTGAGAAGGCAAAAGGCAAAAAAGGAGGCAAAAGCAGGAACAAGAAAAACTGTACTAATCTACTTTATTGTCAGTCAATTCAAGGTATCATCCAGCTGCTATTAACAGTCCTTTTAACATTTTGAATACACATTTAAGAAGCTTTGACAAGAAAATAATACAGTATCGAGAGGGGAAAAATTGGAATTGTGAAGTAACAAATATACACAGTAGTTTCTTGTTTTTCTGCAACTCAGGATTTCCTTGCCAAATGAATTAATAAAATCAGGTGATAGAAAGGCTGCTCTTAAGATCTAAGAAAACCCAAATGATTAAAATTAATACATTTGCTTATTGTATAGCAAATGGTTTGCTGACGTAAGCTATATTTGCTGCACAGTCCTTGAGATATCCTCACATGTGCAGTGTTGTTTTTTTTAAACTGTGGAGCTCTCATCAAAAATTCTGAGTTACTTGCCTTGTAGTACCAGTCCTGAAATTTTTTACAGCACTCTTCACTGCAGAAATCTCTCACTACACCATCAAGTTCCTTAGTTGCTCCCTTTTTGCACAGCTGTGAGCAGTAATTACAAGTAACACATCTCAGTCCTAACCGTCTTGCAAAGTCTTGTTTATATAGCAGCTTGCAGCCTGGAAACAGATTTTAAACATTAGGAACAAAGTAATTTTTACAGAGAGATATCACAGTTAAGAGTTAAATACTGGAAATTAAATGAATACAACAGCTAACAACTGGGGCTTCAGAAAAATTCAGGTTGCATAACAGACTATACTTCAAGACATTTTTACCTGAATCCCTTTCCTGCACAACTCTATAGTTTCATGTGATGTCTGCATCTTTTTCAAAACACTACACTTGAATCTGTGCTTATCAAATCCCTGAATAAACAGTCAGGAAAAAAAAACCCCAACACATAGTTTTCATACAGACCCATGCAAAAGCATTGACTTGGAAATATATTGCTCAGGTACAAATCCTTAGATAACCAGACAATGACAAGCAGAAATTTGAAGCTAGACAACACTATCCACTAAAACAGTACCTAACTTCAAGGATCAACTTACTTTGATTTCATTCATATTTATATAACAAACCACTTAAGTCAGCTCATTAATTTTTAAGAACGCCAGTACAAGCAAGATGACCTAAGAACTGAGGAGCTTCTTAAAAAATGCTATAAAGCAAGCAATAATCAGTACTGAGAACAATCATGCAATGATAGGAATTTACATATGAAATTTGTGTAGATTTGTATGCAATGAATCTTTTTTTTTTTTTCATTTCACATCAGGTGTTGGTGGATTGTTTTGTATTCGCTATGCAGTAGTAATTTCAAGGTTGCCATAATGACGGCTATATTCTTCAACAGTATGATGCTCCCTCAAGCAAATCAGAAAGACATTCAAGGTGTTAAATACATTAAAAGATCAATACTGTAGCTATTACTTAGGCTATTTTGAGAATATAATGTATCTCAAACTACCTCAAATGTAGTGTCTATTCAGGTGATTCCTAAATCATGTACCATGTATCACTGTTATTGTGCTATTTTTACAGAAGAGAACATTATGAAACGATGAAGTATTTGTCTGTATTAAACACTGGAGGGACAAGACAACATATATACGGACCTTTAATCTGAGATACTGCATCTGTTTTTATGATCTCCCAAATATCACAGTATCACCAAAGACCAGAACTCAAATCTGCCAAGTGCCCACTCTGCTATGGTACACAGCACATGCAGACATATATACGTACACATGCAGACTTCTGTACTTCTCATTAAGTAATGAAGCTCAATATGTAACAAACATGCTGTGTATAAAAAGACTGTAATTATAATGGATTCAGTAATTTCAATTAAGTGACTTGTACTGTTGTCTATTAAGGTAGAATTTCATATGTGTGAAACTAATACATTTTAAAAATCAAAAAGCACAAGAAGTAACAGCAGACAGCATCTTCCAAAAACAAAAGGTTATTGAGGAATTTTAACTTACAATACTACAAGCTTTGCTAACAAATTATATTTGTTAGCGATGTCAAAGCAAGACAATTATAGAATACAGTACAAATAAGACTGTATGTAATAACTGTTTAAGCTTTTTTTTTAGTTATATATCCGATTCTTTAACAATAAAGAAAATTACTAACATACAAAACAGGCAGTGCAGATGAAAAGTGCCAAATCAAGCAATCATCCTTAGAGTGCAACTAATTCAAATGTTAAGTACACTGCTCTGAAGGAAACAGTAATCCTGAAAACACCAGTGTGTGCAAACTAGTTAAAAGAATCCATTAAAGCACTGAAAATTACTTGCCAGTATTTTTCCCTGCTGGCTGTATCTCTTATTACCTATGGAGCATCAGATTCTCCACACTTCTTTACAACTCCAGAGACAGCTCAGCACCACAAAGTATCCTCCTCTTCAGCTGTGCCTTAGAAGAGCCATTCAATGCTGCACTAACCTTTCAAGACCATAGACTCATAGAAGCACTCTACTACCCTTCAGGTAAGCTATGTGTACCAGGCTAAATAGCCTACAAAAAGGAATAGACAAAGCTCACATTCTTCTTGGCTGCTAAACTAAAAGGAGTAAAATTGAAGAAGATACTGCTGTTACGTTCAAAAAAAGTTATCAGGTAAGAAATTTTCCATTCTACAGTCAAACATCTCCTACATCTGTGACTCATGGAAAATAATGAGAAGTGAACATTAAGGGGAAACAGAAAGTCCAAACTTCAAGCCCTTAAGACTAAATGCCTGAAAAACATGGAGGTTTTATAGATCACTGACTGCAGGGCTTCTTACCGAAGCACACCTCTACAGAAGACAGAAAATCCATCTTTATAAAACTTCAGATGTTGATGTAAGATTGTTACAACTGTGAAGACTTGTAAAATTGAAGTACAGTCTTTTCTTTCTGCAACATCATGAACAAAACTCTTCAGATTTGTCTGACTTTTTTTCATGTCTTTGTAATAGGTAACTTAACCCACCGAACAAGGGAGTGTTTTGGCTGTTTCAAGAATCTCTCACTTCAGACAAAGAGAAAACAAAATGCTCTTCATTTGACAGCATTATTTTAATTAGGTCCTGGGTACTTTATGCATACCTATGATGTAACTTTTTATTGCAATTCTATGGTTTTGATTTGAATAGTAAGCTTTTCAGTATGGAAAAGACATTCACCTTTAGCAAAACATTCTGAACTTAAACAACTCAGTCTTCACAGTGTAACTCCTGCATCAGCAGACCGGTAGTATCCATGCTGGCTTTGTAGATATGACCAAGAAGTGCCCTTTGACTGACTACATTGTAGCGGATTAATACAAAAAGACCACTGGTTGACTATCTTTCCAGTATCAACACTAAAATACTGAGGGTTTGGTCAGCCTAACTCCTCTGTGAACTTGGAAGTTCATGAGTACAAGCACTGCCTAAGACAAACAGCTGACAGGCCAAGCATTCAGAACAATTTCTGTTATGAAATACACAAGTTACAGTGTGACCAGGTGGACATGCCTAGTACTTTAAAGCGACTTTTAAGAGAAAATAGTTCATAATTTCAAAACAAAATTGAAATGAGGGAATCTGATTCAGGCTACAAAAGAAATTCATTATATTCTTTGGCAAAATTCTAACAGAAGACCATCCTGCAAGTAAACTATCTCAGAGAGGCCATTAAGGAGCACTTTTAGATGAAGTATTTCCAACTCAAAATCGGAAACGGGCAAAAATGAATTAATTTTGTTATTAGAATTCTGGCTTCCAAGTAAAACCCAACACAAAATCTATCCTTTCCATCAGCCCTGATATTTGGTTCCCCACATAAACTGGAGAGAGAGAGAATAAGGATTTGAACACATGCAACAGAGGCTTACTGACAGGACAACACACAAACAGCTCCTCCAAACCTTTACTTCAGGCATGCTCCAGGCCAAAAGAGCTTCCGTTCTTTTGGCAGACCCAAGAATTGCTAGGTCCGGTTCTCCATGGCTACCCATGGTCAGAAACCTACCTCATCTAATAGCCTACAGACTCAGTGCACGCAAGCTAAGACCCTGAGCCTATTCTACCAGTAGTACCTACCTGATTTACATGAAATTCCATACATTCACAAATCAAGCAGCTGTGAAAAAGGAATGCTGAACTAGAAGCACTTCTTTAGTCCTCAACACCAGTCTCTTTTTACTGCAGAGAATAATATCTTTTATAGAAAGTAACTGTTCCATCCTAAAAGCAATTAGTTTTTTACCCCTGAAATGCTGTACTTACTAAACTACCTTTCTCTTCCTTCAAGCTACATACAAGACTTGCTGTTCTCTCATCTTGTAATAACTTCAACTGTTAACAACTTCATCTAGAGAAGAACAACAGGCTTGTTCTATGACAAGCCTGTAGCATCACAAGCTAGGTCTTGAAAATTTCTAAAGATATGTTGCATCCACATATTTCTCCTGCCTCCCTCTGTATTAATTCAAACACAGTAGCCACCTTTTCCATACACACATTTCTAACCTTCGCTGCCTCTGGCTTGACAATAAACATCGCTATCCACAGGAAAACAGATGCAATGCATCCAATTTCGGGTCCTGCTTGGATTGCCATTAAAACAGACCCTTTCTTCTGTGTGTAACAGAGAAGCTGTATCTCCCACTTCCTTCCCTGTCTTTGGCTTAAGAACCCTTTTTTGTTGTTTAACACAACTCAGTTTATCCTAATGTTTTCTGATATTAGATACTAGCTCCTTCCTTTCTCCTCCATCTTAATCCCATCCAGGCACTACATTTTTGCTTATTCTTAATCTTTTCAAGTTGATTATTCTTTCAGGTTCCTAAGAAGCATCTTTATATGTGGTCTTCTTGTCCTCATAAACACAGCACCTTACACTGTCTTCACTCCTTGTCTGCAAGAGTCAACATTATCTTCCCTTGGAGAACATTCTCAAGCATCTTCAAAAGGCACAACAAGGGAATTAACACTGAAGAATGTCAATCTAACAAGGACCACTTAAGTCGAACAATGCACAGGATTTCACTTGATATTCTTTACCATGTTAGAAATTAGTTCTCCATGACAAAAAAAATCTCAAGATTCAGCACAACATCTACTCAAAATCTAAATGAAGTTGCTTTAACAGTATCAATATTCTCCCTCAAAGACAGAGGGAAGATAAACATGTAGCATCTTCCTCAGCATAGTTCTATTCTTTTGATTTTTAGAACTATAAGAACACCACTGGAAGTATAAAAAAACGGGATAACAAAGTTTTCAAGTCATTCCAGAAGACATGCACCCAACAAACACTAATTAACAACTACATCTACAAGATCAGCCTCTTCCACAAGTGGAATACCACAAGAACCAACCCTCCAGGTTTTCCATGTGGGTCTGTCTGGAAGGCGCAGACCTGCGCTTCCCTTCAGCATAGCCAAGAGCCTTCACTTGGTTCTTCTTCAGTGTGGGAGCCTGTTAAGTATTTTATAAGGGACTTCTCCAACCTGAGTATGCTGTCCTTTTTTACCTTAACTCACTGTTATCAGCAGAAAAGTATCTTTGAGTTTTTACAGTAAAAAAAAATTTGCTTGGAATAGTGATTTGCAGCTTAAAGATTTATCACCAGACTACTAAATAATACAACATGGACTGAACAACTACACTGTGCCAATGTAACAAAAACTGCCATGGCTCAAACGGACATCAGGGATGTCCCACTGTAACTTTTGCCCACATCAGGCAAAGGAGATCATATTCTTTCAAAGGCACCTCAAATTCCCTCTAAAGTTGTCTTCCACTTTTCTACTAACCTGATTTGTGAGAAAGGAATACTTTGTTTCAGTAACAACATGGCTCTTGCAATTATGAAAGGGCATTTTAATGGATCATACATTTTATACTGTTTAAGACATGTTTTGCTTGTCATTTGTCCCTTTTTGCCAGGGTATTCCCACTCAGCACCAAATAAACCTTCAAAAGAAAGACACAAGGAACTGGTATTTCAGGTTATGTCAGTGGGACACTGCCAAAGGAAGTGCCAGAAGCAAAACCAAACTGCGGACACAGTAGGCTAAAGCTGAATAGGCCGGATAGCAAGCACAAATTACTTTAATATGCTAGGCTTCTATCAGAGCTGCAGAGAGGGAGATAACAACTATCGTGAAGCATAAACCAAGAGCTTGAAACACACTTAACTGTGATACAAAATTCTACATGTACACATATCTCTTTCTCCTCTCCCCTAATTGTATTCTATCCTGCATATCAATCCTTGATAGTTTTGAGGTCCTATTACATAGCAGCACACAGTTAGGAAGTTGTAAGTATTCCACAGAATTTTTAATTAAAATGGGTGCTTCTGTACCATCATCAAAAATTTGTTAGCTAGCCCCAATTCAGTACATTTTATTTTTAAAATGTATATCAGTGTCTCAAAGTAAAAAGTTGATAATGCAAACTATAAAAAAGCTGTTCTTAAACAGTTTCTGTAGCTCTCATGTTTAGTAATAACAAAGCCAAACATCAGCGATGAAGAGATTTAAGCAGGCCTGATGGTAAACCCTGTTTGCCCAGGGAATACAGCTCAGGGCATAGGGCCAGCACATCAACTTCCCTGCTTACTAGAGAAGCCCATAAACAATAATCAAGTCTTAGCAACACTTCATATGACACATCAGTTTTGAAATCAGTTTGTTAGTGTTTTTAGTATCAACAGTAATTGCTATAAATTTTAGGTAGTATCTTAACTGGTTGTGAGACATTCACATGTAAGCACTTGTATAAAATTGAACACCTATGTTTAGGATATTTCCAATACCTGTAATATTTTCATATACAAAATTTCTGAAAATCAACAAAACATTTAATAGTATACCATACTAAAAAATTCACTGTGCAGCAGTGGTTGGAAAAATGCCACTCTAAAGTCTACAGTGCTTTAACTATACATCTTTCCCAGACATGCTCAGTTCTGAAATCACTTAATTTCCTAATTTTTTTCCACTTGCCACCTCAACAAGTATTTCAAAAGGGGTTATCTCTACTCAGATGAAACATCAGAGTTGTCTATGTTAAGTTTAATTTGCAAAAATCTGTAATTCCCTGAAACTTATTAGCATACTATTGAGATGACAGTACAGTTGCTAGTTTCATAGCTGCCTTTTATCTATATTACCTATTTGAAAGGAACTCCCAAGCATCAGATAACTCTGTCACTCCACAGCTTACTGACCTTCTCCTTCCAAGAAGCAGACTAATGGATATGAATTGAAGTTATTAAAATTCATGTTATAAAATTATTACAAAGCCTGTGTTATTTAAATCATAACGGTTGCACTGAAAAGATGAACTGAATGCAAAATATGTCTACAAGTGAGAAAAAAAAGAAGTTACAGTGATACTTACCATAAAGTAGTTCCATTGCTAGGTTGCCAAAGACTGATTCATTCTATTACACACTCAGAAGGGATATATATTGAAAAACCCCAAAACACAATGACTTGAAGATTTCCTCAGGATTAGAAACTTGCACAGTCTATCCTCAACTGTTACACATGCAACTACACATACATAAAAATCTCCAAGCAACTTCATCTTCTTGTTTAAGCATATACAATATACAACATTTAATTTAGATACTGATATTTTGGAATGAGGCATTCTTGTGGCAAAGCACCAGGACAGCTAATTTCCAAAGCCTCAGCACTGGGGGAGGAGATTAAATTCTTTCAACTAGTCCATTCAGGTTGTTCATCCTCCATGTAGCATCCAAGTTTCGGACAGAAACAGAAAAAGCATACTGTGCTCCATGAAAGAATTAATAACCATCTTTAGCATAAATGATAGGTTGGTCTAATTATACCTTACTGCAATGAAAGATTCAGCTGGCCATTGCATATATATTTGTTGGATACTGTCCTGGGTTCAGCAGTAGCAGTCATTTTTTTCCTCGGTAGCTGGTGCAGCACTGTGTTTTTGACTTTAGCCCTGGGAACACCCATGCTTTCGGTTACTGCTTAGAATGTTTTGGTCTGACCAAGGACTTTCTGAGCCTCATGCTCTGACAGGGAGGAGGGGAAGCCGGGAGGAAGCAGAGACAGGACACCTGACTCAAACCGACCAAAGAGGTATTCCATACCATAGCACGTCATGCCCAAGATGTAAAAAACTAAGGGCAGGGACCCGGAAGAGGGGGGTTCTCTGCTGGGTCAGGCTTGGTATTGGGTGGCAGTTGTATTCTCTTCCCTTGTATTTCCCTTGTCATTATTATTATTGGTGGTAGCAGCAGTGGTTTGTATTATACCTTAGTTACTGAACTGTTCTTGTCTCAACCTGTGGGAGTTGCATTCTTTCGATTCTCCTCCCCATCTCCCCAGGAGCTGGGGAGAAGAAAGAGAGGGGAGTGAGTGAGCAAACTACGTGGCTGACTGGGCTTAAACCACGACAGAATGGAACTACACAAAAATATTGATCCCAGAGATTTTAATGTGGGTGCCAGGGTTTGTGTGTAAATTTATACATATGTGCCTGTGTAAAAAAACCTCAGGTATGAATAATGCGAGCAGAGGAGTGACATCTTCAGTACTCCAGCTAGGCAATCATAAGCAGTCTAAAGGTGTTTGTGGGCGATCTTATATATACTTTCCTATCAGTCTGTTAGAAGATGAGCAAATGAGCACTCCTGCAGAAATTTCAACACCTGTTTAACTTCTGCTGATTTTCTCTAGAAGCCTTCTCTTATAAACATAAACCTGAAATTTTCCAGTATTTTCCCTTGAGAGCTCAGTTTCTTCCAAAAACACTAGTTAACTTTAGTGATTGAGCGCCTGAGGTTATTCCTTCACAAAGTGTAATACACTGTTTTCCAAAGACTAATCGCATGCTCAACGAAATAATCTATGTTGATGAAGTTTCCTGAATGCGTTACAATATCAAAACCACTACAGTCTCCACATCCAACAAGTTTACTTGGTACATTTATTAGTTTTGCTACTTTACAGTTGGACATACTTCTGGAAATGTTATGATACAAGTTAAAATTAGTGGTGCCTGGATGCCTGGAAAAGGGAGAAGAGAAATTTATCACCTCTGGTGATGGAATTTTTTGTTGACCTCCACTCAATCCATCTAAAGACCTAGCCCTCTCCTCCCCACATCAGATCTGAATGATGTTAGCTCTTGAATTCTACAATTTCTGCAACAATCAATGACAAATTGCTGTTTTTCCTTTAAAATACATGTGTAGGTTGTTTCTACAGAGCTTCTGTCCAGGTCAGCAGTTTATTTTCACTGGGTAACACAGACAGCTATTTTCATATGCACCACAAAGCAGACCTAAGCTACAGCTAGCAAATGTGTGCCATATTTATTCAAGTTACATTCTACTTAATGGTGGTTTTGACTACCTCCTCTCTCTGATTTAGTTCAGATCATCACAGTAAGCCAATAAACTTTGTTTTAGTGGTAACATCTGGCATATTCATCCTTAAAGATCAGCTTTGCTCTCAAGCTGGCAGTCCAACAAATGCAAGCTCAGGACCCACGCTAAGACATCTAGCAACTGATTCCCCCCATTTAGTAATTGCATTCATGCAGGAGACTGTTTTTATTTCTTTCCTTCCTCAAATTCTCCAATAGAAATACAAGTTCCCACTTATTTCAAGCCTCCTGACATAGAAATACATCTATGAAAGTAGTAATATGGCACAGACTGCATTATGAATCTTACTGATTTCATTGTCATAGCCACCAGGCTTTAAAATGAGGGAGTCCTAAGTATTCATAGTAATACCAACATATACTGTAATATCCAGGCCAAAGAAAGTTTGTTCTTGTCTTTGAATACATTCTGTGGAATTGTTTCATTCACACAATTTCTAAGTAGACGTTATTCAGCACTGCAATGATACACTGTAAAACTGGGCCTTGCTTTGTCCTTTTTTCCTCTCAGCTATCACTTTGCAGTCCAGAACACAAGAAGAAAGCAATGATGGCAAAGAAACCTAAGCCACCATATTCCATTCATCAGGAAAAAAAAAGACTCTACAGTCCAGAGTTGTAAGGGAATCACACAGAAGGAAGGCCACTCTGGCTTCGCTCTACTACTCTCTAGCTTAATAGGATCCTACCACAATTAAATTGGCACATTTGCTGTTTAATATGCTTGAAAGCAGCGATCTTCAGCAAAGGTTATCAAATGATAGTGAAAGCATCATTATTACAACTAAAGGAAAAAATATTCCCTGTATCTGCAGAAACAGGTAATCCAAACTCCTAGCTAGAACTTGTAAGATAAGCATTGAAGGACACCTCACCAGAAGCTGATAGGCTCTTGTTAAGACTGTATTTTGCTGCTTCTATTAAAACAGTATCTTAATGCAATTTAAAAGAAAAGAAGATGCCTATATACCTTCGTTCCAGTTTCTTTCTGAAAATCCAAACCATTAGTCAGGAAAATTATAATGACAGTAATCAACATACATCTTTCAAGTTACTGTTTGAATAGCCATTCTAAACCAATGTAGAACTTCACTGTCTTATTACATTTTGGAAACTATTAATTGAAGAGAAAGCTTTGATTTGGTATTCCTCAGTGCAGTTAGTGCTGGTATAAGCTCTGCAGCATACATTTCAAGAAAAGAATTTCTGTATTTTTTTTGTACATATGTATATATGCACGTGCATACATGTGTATGTATTTATACACACACAAGCTTAAGAGCACTGCTCATTCTTTCTTAACCTAAGTGGTGAAAAAACTCAACAAAAAAACATAAAATCAGCTCAGATAAATTAACAGGTACATGCACTTCATTAACAATAATGAAGAAACTTCTGGTTTAGCTTCAAGTACAACAGAATGAGCTGTTACCTTAAATTTTAGCATTACATATGAACATAAGTCAACTGCAGTAAAACTACAATGCCAATACCTTAGGAAAAAAACAAATACATACAGACCTTCACTACAAAAGGGTCTTCTGACACCAGAGAAATTCACAGTCTCATGCAGCGTTTTCTCTTCTTGACAGTATTCACAGTATGTAACTATGCAATGCAGTTTCTTATAATCATCAGCACATGCTCTGCTGCAGAACTGATACACTTTGTTCTAAAAGCAGAGTTGTAAAGCATCATGAATAGGGATAATATCTAAAGGTTTTGATAGTTCAACATTATAAATAACAGTTCACCATTAAGACACAACTTAAACATGAGAAGTAAACAGAAGTGCAAACACATCATTTGGGCATGACCTTAATGCTAAAATTTAACAACTCTCATTCAAGCTGACCGCAAGTGCTACAAACACTTGTAATTTCATAAGAAAATGCTAAGCAGAAAACATGCCAATCAATATCAGCACATCCTCTTCAGATATTTCTCTCAGTTCAATAGAGAAGTGTAACAATGGTCTATCATATCTACAGTCACACAGCTGAAGATGAAAGTGTGTTTCAAGCTTACAGCTGATCTGAGAATTTACTTTTTTCTTTTAAATTCCACAGATGCTTTTTTTGTTATTTATAAATAGACTTCTACTTTCATCCACACTAAAGCTAAAGGATATTCTACAGAACCAGATAGACTTTATTAGCTTAATTTTTTAAGCTTCACCACCTTATAAAGTACCTATCTACAACAACCATATTGGAACAACAGTTTAAATTTGGAAACACTTCATCATTCTGAAAGTAAGACCAAAACCCCTCTTACCTCCCATTCCAGTACTTCTGGCTTTGAACAAAAAGAGCTTTTGCAATAATTACATTTCAACTGAATATCACTGGGAGAGACAAACTGACCATTTGTTGAAGACTGCACACTGAGAGTCTGAAAAACACAGACAGACATATCACTTGTTAGTTACTTCTAGAAAGTGCTTCCAATTAAGCCTAAGTGGTTGAGAATCTGGGAGTTCATAAGCAAGCTCAAGAGCATTTCTGGAGAAGCACAGTAGGCCAGTCTTTTGCCTTAATTCCTTTTCCCTTGTCACCTTAGGTTTCCAACCTTGAATCCTTACGCTTACTTTCATGATTATTACTTTAGGTTGTTTTTCTCGTACCATACCTTTCTAATACCAGGTATGGGTAACTATGAATGCAAAAAAAAAAAAAAAAAAAAGAGAGAGAAAAATAAGTTTCCCAAAACTGAACACTTCTTAATCACAAAACATGTATTTTCAGATAAATACATTTCACAGCTTGCTTTATTTTGGTCACAGAAGTTCAGACAAAGACCTCTAAACGAGTATTTTCAAATCTAAACCTCACCAAGGCAGATTATTAACGCCTTAAGAAAACCCCATGATACTACAAATATTAAAGTAAAAGGCCTTTAGCAACAAACCCTGTCTCTAATCCCATTAAGAGAAAATTAGCTAATAGTCTCAGCTGGCCTCAATCACCAGGCAAGAAGATGCAATCATCCAAACAGCCAGCCCCTAAACAATTATGGGTTAGCAGGTTGAGAAAACTTTGCATGTATAAGAACTTAATTCTGTAACTGAATCATTCACTTAATGCATTTCTGAGGCAATCAGTAGACACAGAACTCAATTTTACAGTAGGTCTTACATGCCTATAGACAGTCTTTTAGCATGTTCACTAGATCAAGCAACAACTACTAGTGTATTACACATGCAGTGTTCAGAATAAAATCTGAATCAGTAATAATCACAGTCACTTGATAATCCAGGACCAATTTCTTACTTCCATCTTCTCAAACTTTCCCACATCATTTGCAACAAGACAAATACATTTAAAGAAAAAAAGTTATCTTCAGAGAGATTTGTTACTACCTCTCCACCTTGTAACAGTGAAAAACTTAAAACTTTTCTTCAACTCTCCTGTTACTAAGGGTTTACCTACACTAAAAATAAAATAAACTGTAATGAAACTGATAGCAACATAAATCCTTATATAAGTGAACCAATACTGCTCAGTGCTAGCCAGCAGTGCAAGTGGCATCACCTTATGCAGATGCACAAAAATTTGCAGACATCAAGTAATCATGTACATTTCCCAATCATGGACAGGACCTCAGAACAAACTGACATATACAGCAGAAAAGATGCCGCCTTTATTCCAGTGGCCCATTGTCCCATGGTTGGACTTCATCTTAAAGGTCTTTTGCAACCTAGATGTTTCTGTGATTCTGTAATTACTTTAACACAGTCTGAAGCCCACATACAGTACCGTCATATTTTTCCCATTATACCCAGCAAATGTCCCCAAGGTTGAGAGAGGACTGCTAGACTTCGGCTGCTCTAAATAGGTCATCCACTAAGACCATTCCACAAGCAAAATCAAAGGTACTAAACTAAATGGGGAAGGAACCAAACACTCCCTTTATGGTCATGTACACACAGATCTTCCAGCCTCAGCATGGAAGACTCCATTATTTTTATTAGGATCAGAACTGAAAAAGTATTTCTGACAAGCATGCCAGGCTTCCTTCATGATTCCTGTTACAACACACACCATTTTTAAAATATATGTAGGTGTAAGGAAAAGAGTTTTAAAGTATATAACGAAGAATACTTACAGACACCAAATAGTCAAAGAGAACACAAGATTAGCAAATGATCAATGGGAGTAACCTGCTAAAAATGACTGTACTTCTAATTCTTACACATACTGGTCCTAAAACTCTCCAGAGCCATCCATAAATTGTGTGGTGAAAATCTGAACATTTTGTATAGACTCATGTTTTGCAACACAGCTTGTACTTTAAGACACACAGTTTCTAACTTTGGAAAACCATTTATACCACAACCTCCATGATCACAATACATAAATTAGCAGTTTATTTTTCCTTAACAAATTCAGAGCAAGGTCTTAACTGACCCAGGCTTAGAACAATACAGCTTTTGAACAGGTTTGTCCTAAACTTTGCAGTAACATCCTTCAAGACAGAGCATGAAAGATGACAAAAAACAGTTACACTATTCTACCACCAACTGTCACACAAAAATCACATCAAGCCAGCTTTTCCTCTTTTACCCTTTCTTACAAAGATGAATACTCTTATAAGCTCTCTGCACAAAGGAGAATATAGATATGGACATAAGCTGCACAACAAGCAGCTCAACCAAATCTTTCAAATATTTCAGTACATTAGAATTTCTAGAAACAAAAAGTTATTCATAAAGTAAAATTAAAACCAACCCTAAAGTAGTGTAAACAAATTGGGAATTTAAATATTTCAACCCATTTGTAAACCAGAAGGATTAAAATTTTTGCAGAAGGGAGATGCAGACCAGTTATCCTGCTCTGAACAGGGTAACAAAGAAAAATGTATGGGAAGAATAGGTACAGTAGGAAAAAAGGATGAATATAAATGCCAAACAATTAAAACAAGAGCTATCTGCATTAGTAAACAATAAAAAATATAGTTTCATAGTAAAGTGGCCAATTTTTTAAGAGATCATTGCAGAACGCATTGCAATTGACCAAATGGATTAAATCATTTTCTCAATATGGGTTCAACCCCTTATGTTACTTAGGTAGAAGCAAAAGCCTCAAAGAAACACAGCCCAATGCTCACATAATGGTATAGTGTCCTTTCCACCTAAGTACTAAATTAATTTGGAACAAAGAAGCTGGTTTCATACAGTCCACTCTTATTTAATGGTGAATGAATTTTATTATTCTAGACAGTGAATATATAAAAACTATTCTGAGATATGCAAGCAAACTAACTGTAAACAAGTGACCACCTACCCATTTTGGTCTTTACTAAAAAAGGAGACTATACAGCTGCTCTAATTAAACTCCTTGCCAACATTAGTGAAACAGATCTACATATAACACAAATTGCAACAGAAACATCAACAAGGTTTCAGCAAGATAAGAAACCCACAAGCAGGATCAACTGATCCAGCAGTTATATTCAATTATGTTGCTTAATATTGACTTATCTGCAAATCCAGGAAGGCACAGGCTGTATTTGTTATTCGCTAGCTCTATTTTTCTCACTCAAATAGCAGAAAGGTTTTGTTCTGAGAGCTCTCGGGGCTGCAATTAATTGTAAGACTATGTAGAATACAGTAGATGCCAAATGAGTTTGCAAGGACTATTACAGACTGGTCATTACATACTAACAATCTGCATCTATTCTGTTAATCAGTTCTACTGACAGACATCTACTAAATTGGTTGAGACGGAAGCACAGAGCAGGGCAACATGAGGGAAGACTCTATTGAGGGTATATTAAGGAAGCAGTTAAGAGACTGATTAGCTTTCCAGCTGATGAAAAGAGTGGAGTACAATGACAAATGGGAAAACCTTGTATGGGTGTAACTGTTCAACACCACACGAGGAGGCAATTATCAATTACACAGTCCACATCTGGGAAAACTGTTTTTACATACAAAAATTGAGACAGTCTTTTAAGTGTTCTTCAATCATCCAGAGATTAATGACTATAACATACCTTACATATGCCTTAAGTCTTATTAAAAATATGACAATTTTCAACATGCACAGCAGCCTTGTCCAGTGTGCATACCATTATGCTTGCAACACTCCGGTTTCTGGACATAATTTCAACAACTAGTTTTGTCCATAAATGCCCTCATGGCTTAGGTGCTAACCTTTCATTTCAGAGACAGTCGCTATTCCCCCACAACACACCTTTGTTTGTACAATGTTCAACATTAGAATGTTGTTACTGCATTTAGTACGAGAGACGAAATTCATTGATCTTCGCTGCAGAACAGATCATCTCCTTAAAGAGGCTTGGGTGGTTAAAAGATTACCAGTGATATTACTTGGTGTTTTCTTACGGCATCAAGGAGAAAAGGGTTATGATCAGATTTTGTAAATTTGTCATTATGAAAGAATACTTTGCTCAAAGAAATTGTTACAAGTCAGAAGTATCTGCTATGTCAATTATAGCTCATGAACACATATATACAAGTGAATTAAATATGAAAATACTTAACACAAACACAAGTACACAAATATTTAGGGAGGAAAAGACTTAACACAACAGCTAACCTGAAATTTAGCTACACAACTGGAACTGCAAAAGCTGTATAGTTTTCCATCAGGCATTGTGGCTTGATATTGAGGTAAAGAGTTTCGTTTACAAAAGTGGCAAATAATTCCCATACCTAAAAGAAAAACGTAGTTTATAAACAAAATTAACACAAAATAGTAGCAAAAAAAGAAATTAAAAATAAAAGTATACTGGATTACAGGTCAGCTCTTCCCACCATTTCAATGTGAAAAGCTCTGATTTGTCTGTTTTCCAGTCAGCTTCTGCAAGCCACATAAACCAAAAGAAATTGAAGAGGTTGGACTCTTCCACTAAAGATCAACATTAAATACAAAATGGCACTTCTACTATAAAATTCATTAGAACATTTTCAACTTTGAGTTTGCTGAATTGAGATCTATGCCTACTTCGCATATTCAAAGAACACACACTTCGAGTTATTGACCAGTTCCTTTAACCCAGATCAAAAATTCTACCTAGGCAATATCCATATACATTATAGCCACCTCCGTCCTTCTCCAATTGTTACTTGAGGAGATAAAATGGCATGGGGCTGGATCACAGACATGAGAATGTTAATTCATATGCATGAAAACTGCACTATCATTCTGTGACACACTACAGCACATTATGTCTCAACATTTTTTCTCACAAAGCCTTAAGAGAGTTGAAAACTCTTTCTGACATCAAGCAAAAAGGCCAGGGGAGAAAATTACCCCCCAGGAGTCATTTACTAGTCCTGAATGTAAGATGTTCTTTTTGCTTTGTTTTGGATTTTCAGGGGTTTTGGTTGATTGGTTGAATTTTTTGGAGAGGGAGTTTGCTTGCGGGGTTTTTTGGGGTGGGGGGAAGACAGAGAAAAGAGGGGGAAGAAAAAGGGGCTTGTTATTTTTTAGCTAGTTTAAAAATCCTGTGAAGTCAGAGCTGCATAGATTAATTCTAAAACAAAACCACCCACCCCCAGTGCTCAAACCTAAAAAAAAAAAAATAATAAAGTCTAGTCTTAGCAGTGAAGAAGATCCATCACCCTTTTCACTTACTTTGTGATTCTGCATATTTTGATTTGTGTGCATTCATGCATACAGTTGAGCAGTATGGCTCCGTACATCCATTAGGGTCTATGAACTGAGTCATGTCAAAAAACCTGCACTGAGCTCTGCAGCCACTACAAGATGTTAATTTGCCATATTTCTAAAACATAAAACAAAGCAAAACAATATATCAGTTAAAACTACGTTTGGCTTTTAGTTTTAAATTATGGTATAACAAACACAAAGGAAAGCTTATTTATTTACTTCTGCAATTTGCTTCCCCATCAAAACCTTTCTATACTAACTAACTTTCATGATCATCCTCTCCAGAGCATTCAACTCCATGGCTGGGTCTCCTGTGAAGAAGCAGGCTAAAACTAAACTTCCGCATGAAGACAAAAATCAGACACACCTATCAAAACACATATGCAAATGAACAACAACAACAAAAAAAACAACATTCAAGACTCCCCCCCAAAATCCCAACAAATTCCAAACACGCTGTCCCAAACCACACCATGCGCAAACTATGAACTGCAGTAAGAGTACACAGCAAGTTGTGCCAAGCTGGAGACTCTGAAACAACAATCCTCATTGATGGAACAACGGTTCTAAGACAAGAAATGGAGTCTGATATGGCAAAGATGAAGGATATAAAATAGGTGCTTAGTTTAAAAAACAAATAAATAAATTGTACTCTCCAAATTATAACATCCTTAATATTATCAAGCATGAGTTAAACATAGCAGTTTCTTGGTAACAGCACCGTTGGGGGAATATTTAACTTCCCTACTAGTTCCAGTCCTCCAGGCAGAAAAAACACACTGCATGGTTCCTATGCTCCTCATTCAATCAATGAGGTGATTTAATGAACCTGGTAACAGACTCAATTTTGACAACTCTCAGTCAGTCAATAAACAGTTTCCCACATAAGAGAACAAATGTTCTAGAAAACCACAGAAAGGTCATCTAAAGCAGAAATACCAATGACACAGGTGACACACAAAATCAGTTATTCTGATCTGCCACATGTATTACACGCTTAAGTGTTAGCCAAGTAACTCAAGCACTATAAATCAAGTTTGAAGATTAAATGTGTAGACACCTTCCCTGCCCAAACAAAGTGTCATAGTTTTGACACTGATTATAGAATTCCTTATTTGAACAGCAATGAGTTTCTTAACATACAATTACAGAATGGTTTGAATTGGAAAGGACCTGAAAGCTCACCTAGTTCCAAAACCCCTGCCACAGGCAGGGACACCTTCCACCAGGTTGCTCAAAGCCTCATCCAACCTGGCCTTGAACATTTCTAGGGATGGGGCAGCCATAGCTTCTCTGGGCAACCTGTTCCACTGCCCTCATAGGAAACAATTTCTTCCTAATATCCAATATAAATTTACCCTCTTTCAGCTATCAGATAGACTCTTCCCTTTTGAGTCTATTGACACTCAAGCACTTCTTCCGTTCTGTTGAAGCATGATTTTGGCACTACCTTTCCCTCCTTTCTTTTTCTCAAGTACTGAAGGGAGAAGAAAAGGCAAAGCATGTTTCATAGGCACTTCACTTTGTTCACAGTACTAGGAGCTTCAATGTGTAACTTTACTCTTCCTATCTTCAACTGCCTAAATTTGAGAACCAGCTAAATCCAGTCTTACAAACGGCTAGAGAAGCAGCTGTTTTAGAACATGTACTGCCTTTCCTATATTAAAACCACATATATAAAAGTTTACAAATCCACATGCCTCTACCACAAACAGGCTGTATCACCTTGCAGAAAGCAGCAAAATTTCAAAACACCAGACTTCACAATTTCCAATTACTACTTCGATTAAACCTTTGCTGTGAATTTCCATCATGAAATACCTAGAGGAGGGTATTTTATACAACACCAGGATCCTTCCTTCCCATCTTCATCCTTTCCCATCTGCCTTTAAAAATGTTACCCAGCATCTAACAGTCCTCATAAGCAGCCACAATACTGACAAAATCTGCACTATGTACCAAGACCAAAATGTAGCAATTACACTGTTCTATACCAAGTTGGAGCTATTCTGTCAATATACATTTATCTCCCCTGACAGGCTAATTAGACAGAAGCAGGTCATCAAGAATAGTTCAAATTACATTACCAGTGAGGACATAGAAGGTCAGTTTACAATGGACTTGACTTCTTGAATAAGCTTAATTGACAACAGCCACCAAAAAACCTGCATGCAAAAATACTCTTGGTACCTCCAGAATAAACTAAAATGTAAATCTAAAAGTACTCATGCAAATATGCTAAGTCCTTAACAAAGAGTATTCAGGAATATCACCAGAAAACAGTGCACAGGTAAGTGAAATTTTTTAAAAGTTCTAAGTCAGAAAGAAAAATTAAAAAGATTAAAAAACAGGTTTAATAAATGAATTTATAGTAAGCTGATCAGAGCATAATCGTAAAAGATTCACTGTGCCATAGACAACATTTCTACAAAAATCCATTGAAAGCAGAAATAGCTTTTGCTAACAGCACCTGAAATACATCATTATTTAAATAACGTCAAGAAATAATCATGCACACAAGGTACAGTGGAGCATCATGTCCACTGCTTCTGAATGCCAAACACCCTTATAATACCAGAGTTCTTTACTGATTTTACACTAGAACTTTCAGACTTAAAAACAAGAAATCTTTATTAATATCAAGCAATAATCTAGAAAACCTAGATCTAAATTGCCAAGACTACAAGAACATGAATTGCCAGAACGCATATCAAGGATGTAGAAGACTTTGCCGGTAGAGACAAAAGCACAACAGCAAAGCTTTTATCACAGCAACTAAGAAGAGCGTTTGAGCATTTCTGCAATATTAGAAGTTCAAACATGTTGTTACACAAGTGAAGGCAACAGGACACTGGAGAAGAAGACAGACAAAAATAAAAATGCCCAAAATCTCTTCAGATTTATTGCGCTTGCAATCTTGTAATTGTCATCTCCTTCAACTCGAAGTTCTCCTGCATTATTACTCTTGCCAGCATTCTCCAACCTTGTAAGTTTGAATATTCAAAAGGAATACATTCCTATTATAAAGACCAAGGCATACCTGAATGTATTCTATCAGCATTATACAGGTGTTTCATTTATTAATCAGAGCAATCCCAGGCACAGCTACAGGTTGGATGGCGAAGAGATTCAGAGCAGCCCTGTGGAAAAGGACTTGGGGGTCTTGGTCAATGAGAAAATGAACATGAGCCTGCAGTGTGCACTTGCAGCCCAGAAAGCCAACCGTATCCTGGGCTGCATCAAAAGGAGTGTGACCAGCAGGTCGAG
>JAOEHX010048209.1:0-24367 GCA_025448015.1 Bolborhynchus lineola | reverse complement strand
GTTTGCAAAATCATCAGGAATGATGGGTTAATTTTGATAATATCTTAATTTAATGCATCAATTTATTCCAGGTAGAAGGTGTCAGCTGTGGAATTCAGTCCCTTATTCACTCATAGGTGCCTTAAAGTGTCAGCTTTCAAAACTCATATTTGCACCCTATGATGTGCTGAGTGCCTCCCCTTTTCAGAAAGAAAAGGTGTAGAAAAACATTCTTAGTATCTGTTTTGGTGGAAAGAAGATACTGTTTTGGTGGGACTCTGAGGACTTTTATTCTGCATCGAGAATCCCAACCTTACTTTTACCTTGGTTTTTACCTAGTTTACCTTTGTCTATGACCCAAAAATAATGTGATCTGGATCCTTTGTAAGAGTCAGTATAGCCAATAAAATTGTTGAGGACTTACTCATTGCTTCTTTTGTAGATAATTTTCCACTATTAATATTTTTCTACTTCAGTTGTTCTTTCTTGATAGTTCGTTAATCTCAGCCAACCTGAACACCTCTTGTTCCACAATGACTGATTTGAGATACTGTGCATGTCTGGATCTCAAAAAAACCTTTGAAAACTGTTCTGCTTGCATCAGAAATTAAATGCTTTTTCTATAGTGAAGTATGGGAACCCACAACAGAACAGCAGAACCAGCTCAACCCTATTGTTAGTAGGTACCATGTTAGGAAAAGGTTGGTGAAACATGATAAATCAGGTCTTTGTATAATGACTTTTTTCTCAGTAAAAATAGAGGTTTGACTAAAATTTATTTTAGAAATTGGTCTAACCAAGTGGCTGGGAAGTCTCCCTCTTACCAGACTGGAGGCAGCTATAATATCAGTTCAGGAGTGACCACAAGTACAGAATGTTTTGATAATTCAGGCTTCGTATTAAAACAAATCAGTAGAAATTCTGAATGAGAAAGTCATGCTGTAGTTGGAAAAGAGGAACCAAATCTCTGCATCCTGTGGTAAATATTACAGAGCTGCCTGGCATTGTTCTCAAGAACATCAGGATGTCCTATTTTAGAGCTTTTAAATTTCCTCATCTGTTTCATTTCTCCTCTGCATCTTAATCATCAAACAGGCCAGTTTTTGTATTACCCAATAAATATAATTTCACTTTTTAAATTGAAATTGTACCCATTTTTTAATTGAATTGTTCCAAACAGAATTAAAAAAAAAAAAAAAAACACAACAGAGCATGCAATAAGTTACTATCACATAGTAATAGCTTATATAAAAACTTTCCATCTGTTTAATTGAATAGAATTATCTGTGAAAAGAATTACTGCTGTGCAAGCCACATCCAACCTCAGATTCAGTTTATATAAAAATATATAAATATGCGTATATAAAAACATATAAATATGCAACTTAATGCAGTGTATAAATTATGTTATCTTTGTTTACTAGAACTGTTCACAAGCTTCCTCCCCTCAGTAGGCAAACAAAAAAAGTAATACAAATTCTGAAAATAATTCATTCTTTTTGCACAAACTCCTAAAGTCACTGCAATATATTTTTGTGGGCTCTTCTTTGGTGGACTCTTAGACATTTCTGTGCTAAATTTGTTGGGAAAGGCACGTGACCTTCAGTCACAAAAAAAAAGACTCTATGTTTTGAACACTGATAAGAGGTTTGTAATGTACTCCACTTACATAATTAGGCAGTATTTTCAATAAAACTTTGATCAACTTACTGAAAATATTCCTAGATTTACCAAGATTGCTACATCCTTTGTGCATACTTCTACAAAACTATATTGCTTTTTTTTTTTTTTTCCCATGGATAAGTTAAGATTAACAAGATATTTAAAAGTGGAAAAAAAAAAAAAAAAAGAGGAAAAAAATAATTAAGAGACGTGAACTGTTGCCTCATTGGTGTATTCAAGTATTCAAGAACAGCTTCCTGTTGTTTTATCTGATGAAGCAGTTCTCTTTTCAGAAGCAGATATGGGTTACGCTACCAATGGCATCACAGTGATTCTGCTTCATGGTGAAACGTCTGCCTAGGTAAGTCTTCAAAATCCAAGAAGTCAGATACAAAAGTTATTTCCTGGTACAGATTTTGGCCTGGCGCTCCACTAGTGTGTTGTTGACATCCTGCAGTAAAAAGAAGGGACACAAAAGGGACTGAACAGATTGCTTTGGGACAAGTATTTCACTCCCAGCACAAGTGAAACATGAGACAAACGGCAAATGACATCAAACGACTGAATTAGGAAATACATGCCAGCTTGATTTATTGTTATAATGGTATTGCCATGATCAGAATACTTGTTGTTTAGGAGAGGGAGAAGGATGGAGAAAGACAGTATTTGGGGGTGAGTTTTCAGGATTCTGAATTGTCCTCTCTTCACTGCAAAAAATGCCTCAGGCCCCATGGGTGGTTCCAGTAGCCCTTCTGTTACTGTTCTTTCATATTTTATGGGACTAATAAAATACTCAGCACTATTTGTATGAATATACACAATGCTTAGCAGAAATATAAGCTATGCTAAAAAAAATAGCTTCTTAGAATGCCAAGTGTCATGAAAATATTTTCTACAACATCTTTCTGTATGCATATATGAAAACATGATGCACATAAGAATATAGAAAATACTTGCCTGCATGGCCTACATCCTAACAAAACAAAGGGGTTTTTTTGTGGTTTTTTTTCCTATTTGCTCATTTTAACAGAATTTTTATGCTATATGAAACAGTCCATAAAGCGTATCTCAAAGCTAAAAAGACTGAGAGGTCTTTTAGACCTGTTGAAGTCTTTACAGAATCTTATGGAGATATGTGAGTGAAATTTAGAGTTGCATGAGACAGCAAATGCATTTAGTGTTGCATTTTAAGCAAATCGTCCATGTTACAGAAAGGCATGTTTCAGATCGTCCAAACTGAAGCTTTTCAGAACTGAGTTTTGAGATCTGCTCATGAAGAAGAAAGATGCAGCTCTGGAAGGTCCTTGTGCTTGAGGAAATCAGCTTGACACTATAATTTTTTTGAGAGCACAAAGCAATGTCTACTTTGTTGAGATTGCTTGGAGAGAAAAAAGAAATGAACAAAACCTGTCCTTCCATCTAATGGCTAATACACAATCACAGCAGTACAGCAGCTACTGTACTAGTTCACACAGCATGCTTTCTTCCCCTGAAGCTTACCTAAAAAGCAAAGTACCTGCAAAACCTTAGCACATTATAATGACTTCTGCTTACAGTAATTTGCCCTTTGATGAACTTGATTTTGAAATAAAGGGTGAAATGTTGCAGATGTTTCCAAAATTAAACTGGTGTTTATTAGCTTATGAAAGATATTTTTTTTATTTTTTAGTGACTAATCTTTTCTGTTAAGTACACAAAATCTTTACAGTCTTCTGTCTGTCCCAATTCCCCAAACTATAGTAGAATTCTATATTCAGAATTATCTGAAAAATAAAAAAAGGCTTTTCCATTCTTCCCTTAGAAAGTTCCTTACAGGTAAGAATATGGAATATCATTTTGTATTTGTGCTTATGAAAGTATAACTTTATACTTACATTGTTACTTTCAAATTGTCATTAATGGAAAGACCGCAAGAAGCTCTCTTTGAATCTGAAAAAGATACTTTGGGAAGGCATCAATACAAATACAATATGTAATGAGTGCTTGCCTCTAGAAACTTTTGCAACGTTCCTTTACAGGCTTGTTTGCATACATTACTCAAAGCATAGCATTTGCTAGTCCTTTTCTCTGAATTTTATGTCAGACTGACTTTTGTCAGAGTTCTTCTACAGCAGTTGTTCTGTGCAAAATGACAGACAGGGACAATGATAGTCATTGAATAACAAGGCTAAAAGAAAACTTGCTTGGTTGGGTTTGTTGATGTTTTGTTTCATTTGGAACACATCTGATACTATAGCCTATAAAAGGAGTAACAAGTTTACAGAATTAGTCATAGTGAGTTTGGTACATGAAAGTCAAACCATTAAATTACATATCAATAAACAGAAATTCCTCTTTAGTTTTTTTAGAAAAAATCCATTGAAAAAAATCAATAAAAAAATCCATTTAAAAATCAGTGGGAAAAATTGTCAAATGTTGTATGTAGGGAAGCTGTAAGCCAATAATATCCTCCTGGGCAAAACCAGCAGGTACGCTCAGCAGCTGAGAGAAAACCGAGTAATACTTCAGATGTTGCATTCAGGTAAGATGAATCATTTTGCATTATGAAGCTCAGATTATCAGAGAAAACCTTAGCAAAGAAGTATGATACGGACCACTTTCCCCTAGTAACTGTAATGAAATGTGTTGTAATTGGGGCAAAACAGTGCTTTCTGCATTTATATTTCTGTGCAAGAAACTGCAGCATGCTCTGTGGTATAATTCATTTGCTGGTTCTTTAACACACTTCATGCCAGTATGACACACTTCTTGTTACTATTATCATTGAAAGCATGTCCTTATATAAGTAGCATCCATGTGTCATCAAAGCTGGGACATTACCTGGGGAATTTCAGACGGCCTCCAGGGCTTTATTCCTAGACACTACTGATGATACTGGTTAAAAATAAAATTAAAGTCACTGGCTACAGTGACCTGTGAAAAATGGACAGAAAAAGATTTTCAAGGTGACAAATTTCATGTGGTCACAACTCTGAGTCCCGTCTTCAGCATCCTGCCCTGCCATTAGCCAATTATATCTTAAGATACTGATTTGTTAATGCAGATGGCAACAGACCAAAGCAGTGCCTTGCCCCCCACCCTTCCCCCCAAAAAAAGGATTTTTTCAGGCAAGTACAATATAAGGTCAAGTGTTTCATCTTATGATCAGTGAGATCAACAGACACAACTTACAGAAACAATGAGTTAAAAAGAGAAAGCTGAAGGAAGAAAAGTGGGTGGTATCAAGAAATTGGCATGCTGATCTGTGAGTACATATAAAAGAGCTGATAAAGCTAACTTTGAGAGAAGCTATTGTGAATAACATGGAGACAAGTTGGGATCTTGTAAGGATGATGAGTCTGTAATGTTACAACTTCACTAACAATAGAGAAAGAGGTTGTGGAGGAGGGAGAAAGAATTCCAATTTCTCAGTCACACGACTAGCAGACACTGCCTCATACATTTGCTGCATTACACATATGCTTCTGAAAGGGCATGTTTCCCTGTTAGACACGAAGAGACCTGTCATAGGAAGAGAGATGCTAAAATGTGATTAGAAGAAGAGGTAGGTATTCTATCTTTTACTCATCTGGTCAGTCTGCATATGTTTGCTTTGCTTTTGGTGAGAAGTGGGTCAGCAAAACCCTGGGATCCAGTCTGTAGAGCTAGATTTTTGATTCATGATACTTATCTATACTGGTAAGCTTACAATGCTCTGTTTACTGTGTGGTTTTACTAAACCACAGTGAAAAGCAGACATCTGCAGTTTTAACTAGTTACCATATAAGTAAAGCTGCTCAATGGACCAGATTGACAAGTCCTTCTCAAGAATTTTCCATGTCTTTCAAGCATGTGAATGTATTTAGCTGCAACTGTGAAAAGTCAGCCAACTTGATCAAATAAAGCAGTGGCTGGTAACATTAAATATGTGCTTTCTGACTGTTCTGTCATTGCTCCTTTTATTCTGAACACACATTAATTTTTTTTTTTCTGGGAAAGGGATCCATATAATAACTTCTCAACAGAGGCAATAAACCTACTTGGGTTTCTCTGATAAACACACAGACCTACACACACACATACACACATGCATCAAACCAATAATAGGCAGAATGAATTTGCCTACTACATGGGAAGATCCCTGCACCCAAGTTGTCTTCAGTTTGTGCTGTTTCCTATGTGGGAACACTTGTAGACAGTGCTATCTTGCAACCTGTTTGTTCTACCACCTCTTCAGCTACTCTGCTGGCAGTCTGTGTTCAAACCACATATGAGTTACCACAGGCAGTCTCTGAAGCAGTATTTTTGTTAGTAGAACTGAACTACAACAAATGTTCCCCATTCTCAAATTTCCTTAACAGTTAGATCTTGGAGAACAGAATTACTGAGTGTCAGAGCTGTGATACAATAAGTGGGTAACAGCTGTCTCATAGTTATGGTTGTACACCCTTTTCTTATTTAAAGATCAGCTTTGCTGACTGCTTCTAAGGCTAATGCACACAATTCCTCCAGCGCCACTGCTTTAGTCAGGGCTGCCATCTGACTGATATTTTCATGTTGAAACTCTTGACACCACAGCCCTGGTGGTGCCTAAGATAAACGTAATTGCTGATGGTTTGATAAACTCATACGTGGCAACTGCAGTTTTTACGGGAAAGAAGCGTAAATGAAAAATTGTACTCAGAAAGTCTTCTCACGTGAGCCTGAGTGACACACCAACAGGTTCTCCTGTGCTTGCAGGAACCCAATAGCCTGACAGGTTTCATTTGAGGGTTCTGGAACATGAAGTAAGCTTTGCTGGAATAGCACAGTTGATGGCAGGTTCTTGGGGGATCACATACAATGGAGGGGAGGGGAGCAGGGAAGCATGAGGATACAACAAGATGCGAGAGGGATTTGCATACAAGCCACACATTCTTTTCTGAGCAGATCCCAACATCTAGTGATTCCTGAATCTGTGTCATTCTATCCTTGTCTCTGCATTGGCTTACAGAGGAGGATGTTGGGATAAGAAATCAGCCATATTTATATGGCCAAAACCCTGTCCTGCTCATCAGAATAGTATTTTATTTGTGGTGTACTTTCTTATCTCCTTCAGCTCTCACACAGGAGAGACCTGGAGTTGCAGGACCCTACCCCTCTGGAAGTGTCTTTACTCATTCTGTTTCTGCTGTAGAAGCTTGAATTAACTTACCTTGATTCACTTTAGATATTTGGGTTCCCCTTACTATCTACACCTAACTCTATAAGTGTTTGAAAACCTCATACAAACAACAGTTCCTTTCTTCTAAAAAAAGACACCCACCAAGAAGCCCATAAAAAATGTTATAGCTGATATTTTTTTCCTTTTTGGTAACAGAAGGCTGGAATTTTACATACCAGGTCCTGAAGAACTAATAAATAGATGACCGCCCATCAAACTACAGAGGGGTTTTTACTGCATCCAGGCTGGAATTAGCCCAAAGATACTACTCAGGGTGGACAATGAACAACACTGCTGAGTGCCATGATGATCACGCCCTGGATAAGTATTTATTTCCACTCGTGTACAGCATCGTGATGATCATCAGTATTCCTATCAACTGCATAAGCCTCTATGCATCTTGCGTCCAGGTTAGGAAGAAGAATGAGTTAGCAGTCTACATCTTCAGCCTGTCCCTGGCTGACCTTTTGTACTCTCTAATTCTGCCTATGTGGATTGATTATGCCTGGAATGGAGATAACTGGAGACTCTCTGCCTTGCTTTGTCAGATTTCTGCCTTCCTTATGTATATGAATTTCTACACTGGTACTGCGTTCCTTGCTTGCATCTCTGTTGACAGGTATCTGGCATTAGTTCACCCCTTGAAGCTCCAGAACTTGCGCACAAGAAGATTTTCACTGATTGTCAGCATAATTGTTTGGCTTCTGGAAAGCACCTTCAATTCAGTCATATTGGTATACAGAGAAGTGTTCAATGATCCTTGCAATTTCACTAATCATACATTATGCTATGACAAATACCCCCTGGAATGGTGGCAGGCACAGATAAATTTATTCCGGATATGCTCAGGGTACCTGCTCCCTTTGGTAGTCATTGTGTTTTGCTATCATAAAATCTACCAAGTAGTGAGGTGTAATCAAGCCACAATAGATGAAGAAAAGAAAAAAGTAAGGAAACTTATTCTGAATATCACAGTTACTTTTGTTGTTTGCTTTACTCCTTATCATGTTATGTTGTTTATTCGCAGCATCAAAGAACCTTACACCAGTGACCCACAGCTTTTGCAGTTGATGTATAAGGTTTACAGAATCACACAGGCCTTAACAAGTTTGAATTGCATTGCTGATCCCATTCTTTACTGCTTTGTGAGTGAAACTGCACGAACAGACATACTGAATTTGCTCAGGTGTTGCTTGTGCCTACAAAAGTGTGAGGAAAACCAAGTGAAAGACCATGCCCTGTGCAGTTCTGCTATAAAGAGCAGTGAATTGATCACCTCTAGAACTTTCTGTGAAATGGAGACTGTCAAAAATTCCTGAACAAGCAAATTTACATAGTATAAATAGCAAAGAAAGAAAAATGCTTCCCTAGTTTGTACCTAGGAAATATTCCAAAAGTCACTGATACTAATCTAAGTGAAACCAATAGGTGGAGCTGATAAGAACTTGTTACAGAGGCAATGAAATAAATGCAGCATCAACATATATCTTTAAATCAGACATGGTACATAAATCCATGTTGACAAACAAATGCAGTCAAGATGACTGTGGCACAGTGATAAAATTATTGAGGATCTCTCACAAAAATGCTTCCTGTCACAGCTTGCTAGCTAGCCTGCATGTTGGGCATACACATACTCAGCTGGAGGAAGCTGAAGTCCTCTTAACCTGGTGATTTGTCTTGAAGTTTTAGTTGAAATCTAAGCTTAGCTGAGAGGAAGCCCTAAAAGGGATTTTATTTTTTTTTTTTTTTTATCAGAACTGTGATAGAAGTGAATAAAGCACACACACATGTGAAAATAATTCAAATGATTGATGTAGGAGCATGCAGAGGTAGGATGGTAAATGTTCACTCTAATGTCATGCTGTGATTTATGCTGCTATGGTGGTTCCTGTGTTTCAGTAATGACTTGAGTTCTCCTTCAGCATACCCCTGAGTAGCTATTTCTTAAAATTGTTTACCTCATGTGGACAGGTAGTTACCTGCTCTTAAGCTTTTCAGCTTTTGTTTTCTTTGGAAAATATATGTTCTAATGTGTACCCATATGCCATGTAGTTTTATTATGATATCAATACCGAGTTTCAGACAGTTGAGTATTCATTGCTTCAAGTTCCTATATAGAACCAAATTTTAACCACCAGTGTTTTAACTTGGATGAAATTTTTGCTGATATATTCAGGAGGGAAAGAGAAAGATTGAAAGGTGAGGTTTCACTTCTCCACAACATAAAGGATCAGCCTTTAACCTTGGTTATTATGACTGAAATCTGGAGTGTAGTCATGTTTGCAGAGTCAATAGAGCAAGAAGGTTTATATCCATTTGCACAACTCTACATGGAAGCCTCAACTGGATGTTCCTGGGCTTTCAGTCTGCCAGTTAGGAAAAATGAAACACAAACCAACAAGCAATACCAACAAACCAGCAAAGAACATGAATGTTCCAACAAACATTAAGAATGACAGCTAAAGAACCCACATTTTTAAAAGGATGAAGTTAGCACAAATAAAAGTACAGCTGTCAATTCAGGAGCCTGTTAGTTGCACAGGCCTCTGCAGTTGCTGTGGGTTTCCCTGGTAGCAGCAGGCACTGAACCCTCTGAATAGAGTTGAAATACTATGGAATGTCTGCTTTTTTAATTCTCACAACCTTTTCGCTTTTGTTCAGCTGCCAGGAAGAATGGTTATGGTGGTTGTCCATTTTCATAGGGAAAATTTTTTTTCTCAAAAAAATCCTCCTCTAGCAAGTCCATGTAGTGGAAAGATTATGAGGATTTTGACAAGCACTTTTCCAGTACACTTCTGGGTCTGACATTACACTTGGAGGATAAGCATACAGTGGTCACAAATAATATGGAGGTTCTCATGAGAAGATCCCTCTGCCTGTAAATCATAAATTTCTCCATTACAAAGAGCCACTTTGATTGTTTTCATGAGTTCCTGTTTGTGTCTATTTATACTTTTGATTAATTTCACATTCTGCAAAGGGACTTTGGGAGGCTGAGGAGCCTGGGGTTCTTCAGCCTGGAGAAGAGAAGACTTTGTGGACCCAGTGGCAGCCTTGCAATACCTGCAGTAAGGGTATTGAGAAGATGGGACCAATCTTTCCAGAAGACTGCATAGCAGGAGGACAATAAATCATGTGCGCAACTTGATGCAAGAAGGGTCAGAGTTGATACAAGGAAAAGCTTTTGAACTATGATGACTAACAAGCAGTGGATCAGGTTGCACCTAAGATGTTCTACATGCTCCATCCTGACAGGTTTTATAGACTGAACTGAGCAAAACCCTGAGCAACCTGGTCTGGCCTCATAGCTGACATTCTTTGAGCACAAGGTTGACCTAGAGACTTCCTGAAGTGCCTTCCAACCTGAATTGTCATATGATCCTATGAACTGTGTATGTCAGTATTCTGACTGTTGCTGCCTCTCTAAAAAACTGTGTTCACTTTCTTTCTTTGTTTCCATTTGCTGGATTTTGTTTTGATGTGGGTTGTTGGTTTTTTTTCTGTAATACTTTCTTACATGT
Source organism: Bolborhynchus lineola (assembly GCA_025448015.1). Classification (NCBI taxonomy): domain Eukaryota; kingdom Metazoa; phylum Chordata; class Aves; order Psittaciformes; family Psittacidae; genus Bolborhynchus; species Bolborhynchus lineola. The sequence continues at coordinate 14,020 of JAOEHX010048209.1, read as the reverse complement.
TATGAAGTAAAAAGTATTCAAACAGCAGTGCAAGTTACTTCACCACAGATTTCCTGTGCTAACTTATGTATTTTACAACACCGTGTGAAATTTCACTGCAGCACTGGAAAAAAAGCAGAACTAAGCTTCACTGTAACTTCATGGAAAAAGTAACTCAGTGGTTCATTTCTAGACCTTCCACGAGCCAGAAAGGTTGGAAAGCTAACTCTATTGAGGCTTTTAATTTATTTTGAATAAAGAATAATGCAAACTAAAACTAAGTAACAAAACTGAGCTGCATTTTGTCTGCTCTGCAAGGGACAGGGAGCAAGGCAGGCTGGGCAACATCCTGAGAAGCCACACAGTCCCAACAGCACACAGAGCAGATCCATCCATGGTAACCAGCTTTGGCCAACCGCTCTGTGATCACCAGACAAATCTGCAGTAACAAGGGAGGTCTAAGGTCAAGCTGGGAGGCCAAGTTAGGAAGGCATGGTCAGGATCAGCAAGGCATGAGGCTGGTCTTGGCAGCACCAGGTGAGCACTGACATCTGCACAGGCAGCTAAACCCTAAAGAGTCAGGAGATGAGACCACAGACTGTGGAAAACATAGGGCCATGACCCTGTGAAAAGACCTGAATTTCCACAAAATTCATATTTTTTAGCATTCCACAAATGCTTGTGAAAGCCACAGCTTGAACTAGCTTACTTCAGTATCTCTGGATATTTTTCATAGCATCATTTCCTTTAGTACCTCCCTGCATTGCTGAAAATTCACATCAAGATAAAGAAAGACAATGACAATGGCTGGCCTACAGGCTGGGGTTCATGAAAAAGCTCAGGTAAGTTCAGGGTTCTATCACTTTATGATAATAAAATGTGGGTACCTAATCTCTTAGATTGTTCTGAAATGTTATGAAGTCTTCAAATCATAGCCCTCTGGAGAAGAGAGGAAACTTGGATATACAGAATATAATGTCCTGTATTTCAGTCATTTATGTGTTTACCTCATTATTCTAACATACTTAATAATGTACACTTTTTCTTTTTTCAGTCTCTCTCCAAATTTTTTTGTTCCAGCTGGTCCAAAACATCCTACCATGTTAAAAAGAACACAGACGTTCTTTTTAACATTTCAGGTTACCAGACAGGCACTTTTCACTTTGCAGAAATGGCTTCATCCAGGCTCCAATCTACAATGTGTACTATTGTTTTTGAACATTCCACTTAGAATTCCTGATGGCTCTGTGGGGAAAAAAGAGGTACAAATCCACAGGGACACTTCCCAAAGCAAGGACATTCCTTACAGAAACAAGTTTATAAAATCTAAATACTTGTTTATTGGCAAGAAAAAATGCATGCATTTAAATTCCACTTTTCTCACAGACAGTGCCTAAAAGCATTATTGTATGTATGCCCTCAGTGAGTCACTGTATTTCCTATTGCAATTCCTGATCTGTACAATAAGAATATAGATAATTAAAAGGGCTGTGGTAGTGATTTAGTTAATATCCACAGCGTATGAAATGTCAGTGCCAAATGGTATTGTTGTCAGCATAATAAAGCAGAGGTGAATTTATATGTCAATAATTCCCTTAAAGCAGAATCCATCTGCCAAAAATGGAGCAGAGCTATAGCTTAGCTTGTAATTTGGGAGTTTTTCAGTGACTACGTACCTAGTGGAACTTCAGACTTCATTTAATATGTTTTTTCCCAGAATCTTAGTCACAACCTGCATCAGTGCCATCGTGTACATATCAGCTTTGCTTTTTTAATGTCACTGGGGTCATGACTCACATGGTTGTAGGCTAAAAGAGGCTCTTGCCTAGCCTTTTTCTTTGAGTTTCTTAACACTTCTAACTTCAGAGCCCCTAAGATGGAGGGAAGTGCAAATTTGAGTTATAAGATTACCATATTCTGCTTCCTGTTTCCATTCACGGAGAATGACGCTACTAAAATAATTCTGGTAAGTCTACTACAATCTTAAGTGCTGTCACTCATAATTTAAGACCAGTAAAGAAGGGAGCATAAGGGCATATTTTAGACACTTTCATGTTAAGAGTTTCATCAATGTCATCGTCAGTCTAGATCTCTAAGGTGGTAAAGGAACAAACTGTTCATTTTTTCCATGCCTCCACACAGCACAGAGAGAGAACGTGGGTAGGTTAAGGCGCTTGGGACCAGCGTGACCACAGTTGCAGCAGATCTGCTTGCACAGACCAAGCTCAGTAGGCGTCAGGGGCAGCGGTTGCACCTACAGGCCAGTGCTGCCAATTGCCAGGGCATGAGACAGCAGCTGCTCATGGTTCCAGAGCACTGCGAGATGGCAGCTTGCCCCTGCCTAAAGCTGTCTATTCCACCTCACCTGCAAGGTCCCCAGTGGCACTGATTCAAGGCAGCATCTGATAACTGATGCTCTGCTGCTTATAATGGGAAAGAGAGTGAAAGGCCTTGTGCATCACATAAAGGTTTACTGCTGCACCACAATGGCTGTGTTACAGACAAACCGCAGGCCTAAGCAGACATAGGGAGGTTTTGGCTGCCCAGCAATGAATTTAAAATAACCAAGCTATTTCACCTAAATCTTGTAATATCCTAGAAAGCAGTAAAGTCTGTTCTGGACTAGGGCCTTGGGAAACAAGCAAACAACAACCAAAAAAGAAAAACCAAACAGAAAATAGTAAAGGGTGTATCAAATGAAACATAAAGGCTGATCTAGGTGAATTTCAAAGACACTGCCTAAGACACCATGAGATACTCTTCTGTGCCAACCCAAAGACACTGACAGCAGGGTATATCACCTACAGTCTCTATCCAGCCTCTGTACAGCAGAGCATGTCCCATAGCATCTCTCACTGAAGATCAGAGTGTGCCCATATACTAATCACATCACTAATGGGGAATGGGAATGCTAAAACAGTGGAGGTATGAAACACCTGTGGAAAAAAGAAAAAGGTGGAAAAATAGGTCAATTCTTTTTTTGTTCTGTTTCTAAAATTAACTTTGACTATTTTTGTGACTATGTGGTGCATTGCTTTTCAGATGAGATACTGGAGGTAATTTACCATAGACGATAACTTTCACAGGCTTTCGCAAGAGGTGGTACTAATATCCCCAAATCTGTGCTGTATTCCATCCCAGCTGAGGCTTTGTTTTGATTTCTTCTGGAAACTCAACCTTGCCTATCATTTCTCACTGTTTAAAAGCTTCTAATCTTTAAACATCAGATGTGCAAAGTAATGTCTGCTTTTCCAACCCCGAATGAAGAACTATACCCAAGAACAATCTTGCTTCAAATTTCTAGCATTTTAGCACGGAGTTTGTGTCTTGATCCTAGCCCTAAATTAGCATTATACTGTGTTACTGGAAAAAAATTGTTGCCTCAGTTGTCTTCATCTGATAGCTGGTACTGTAGATGTCATGGCAAGTACTAAATCCAGAAAGCTACAGTTAAAGGGGAGGTTCATACACTGTCTTCTGTTTCACATACTTAATTGCACACGTGCGGAAACACTGTAAAGAAAATGCAGTTAGTTCATCCTGTAAACGTAGCATGGGCAGAATCCCTCTGGCTCACATCCTTAAATTGAATGAACTGATGAGACTGAGAAGGCATGACTGATGAGATTGCCTCTTCTGGGTTGCAGAAATTGGTGGCTTCACTCCATTGGACACAAGGTAGGATTGGAAAAGACAGCTCCAGTGAAAATGCATCTTCCTCTCATATTTTGCTGAACAGACTACTTCTGGATGCCAGATGAAAAACTGAGACAAAACAGTCCACCTCAGGTTACCCTCTTGGCTCCACAGCTGTTACAGTCCCTTCCATTCCAGTTTTCCACAGTCCATTCAGACACACAACAGATGATTACTAGGTGTGAGAGTGTGCAGCCAGTGGCCTCAGGACACAGCTCTTCCCCATTGTTTTCCCTTCCCTTCCCTTGACACCCAATTGTTCCTATTAGTGTCTTAGTTTGAGCCACCAGATCTCAAGCAGGACATCTCTAGGGTCTCACAAAGTGGGCTGGTTTATGGCAACTCACCTTCTGAGGTAGCTTTTCACATTAGGAAACCCAGGGAATCCTGAATAAGAAAGAAGGTAAGAAGCTGTGACTCATAGAGGGCGAGAGGAACTCTATTCCAAATATCTATGAAGGAATACCTGAGATTCTCAAAATAAGGGAATAAGCACATGGCTTCACCCATTATCTTTCCTTATCCTCATGGACTGCAACACAATGAATAATCCTCAGCAAAGTTTTCTGCTCCATCTGATAATACAGTGCATAAAAAAAAAAAAACCCAAAAAAACAACAAAACAGAAAAAGTCAAACTATCAATGACTGCTGATACAGTCATGGTAACCCCACTCAGGCAGAAGTGAGCTGGCCTTGGCATGCAGAGAATGAGCCATGTCACTGGCAGCTTAGTCCATGTGAACTGAGATGTTGTACAGGAAAACAATATTGCATTCGCATTTGTTACAGTTAGTGACAGAAATGTGTGAAATATAGGGTGTAAGTTTTTGGACACCTGTTTTGACATGACCAGTGCCAGGCTTCCTTCCCCAGCCATATGGCTGTTGTTGCACAGCAAAGTGTCTGAAGCCAGCCCACATATCACTATGGAATCTCATAATATAACAGAAGTAGTAAGATACTACAGAGTATTCTGAAGGCATTGCCAGTGATTCAACATTTAACTTCATGTTGAAATTTCAAGCCAGTTGTAACTCCCCATGATCTGTTTGAGTAGCACATTTCATCACTGAGTCTGGAGTCCACACTTAGAGGATGATTTGTCTTTACGGAAAGCAGGAAATAAGGTTAGGCAGTAGCATTTAGCAGTTTAAAATTAACTCCTTTTGGAACGGAAAACATTCACTCACAAAATGGCTTTAGATCCCTGTTACATCACTGTAGATGAGGCTGGCAAATCCAGTTTCAGAAAGATCTAGAGATACTTATCATCACTGAACCCCACAACTCCATCTCTACCAAGAGAAGTCAAGGGAAATAACTTTGAAGGAAAAAAAAAATCCAAAGCAAAAAAATAACAACAAAGCAACAAACCAAACCTCATTCGACAAAACTGTTCTTCCCATAGCACTTTTGTACTCATGATTTCTACAGAATTTTTTCATGTGGTTATTTGAAAATCACAGCTTTTGTACCCAGAGGTTCTTACGTATTTTCTCTTTTCTTGTGTTTTATGTTTAGAACTGCACATAAGGGTCTTGACAACGTGAAGTTTAAGTGCCAAATGCAGGAGAGGGAAAGAAAAGGATCCAAAATCTAGTATGTTTTAAATGTCATTATTTTTTTAAATAAAATCTTCATTTGCTATGTGTTTTCTTAAAGCTTAATGTTCAGTTAACTGTAACAGGAAGCAACCCACAAAGGGTGTTAGGGTAGAAACGTTGGAAAACTGTAAAGTTCAAGAATGTTTCGGTAGGCATGAAAAGCTTTACAGACTGCAGATGCCTGTTCAATCACTCAAGTCAAGCCAAAGGAACCTGGAAAATTATTTAGCTAGAAGTCTTTGCAAAAACTGTGAACTTGGTACAGATAGGTTTATATTTTATTCATTGCGCTTTCGTTTTAATTCATTACAGACATATTACAAGTGAAACCACTTCTGTGGCTTTTAGCCAACTATACAATTTACTTACTATTGACATTTCATTCAGAGAAGCCAGGACCAAGAAGTCTGAGACCTTTTGAAGTAGTGCTTGTGGAAGAGGCATAAGACACCCAGTAGAGACATTAAATCTCTCTCTTTACTTAAGACCCCTGTAAATACACTCCAAAGACATTAAAATAAGTACCACAGTGATTACAGTGAGAAGTGGTAGGAATCCCTGTGCTTGGATATAAATTATATTCTGGAAAATGCCTGCTTTCCTGTCACCTCAGCAAATTGCTTTTACCTTCAATGCATGATTTACTCTTACCAAGTATTATGCACCATTTTCATTCACAGAAATGCAGCAAAATATTGCACAGAGACAATTGTCTCAATTGTGTTTACAGCACTTGTGTGAAATGAGTGAGTTGAGAGACTGTCTTCGCTAGGTGGCGATTTTGGTCTGTTCAGACAGGCTTCATAGATGGGAAAAAAAAAATAATCCTAGTTTAAAGATGCATTTCTTATACAGAAGAAAAGGGAGTCTGGGAACAGAGCTGGCCACTGCACCTCGAGTTCCCATGAAGGTAGGGTGAGCTGTTGTGATCCTTTCAGCCTCTCCAAGCTGTCAGGCTGTGAATCATCAGACCCAGGAGCTTGAAACAAAAGGCCTACCACAACACCTGTATAGTTTTTTTTTCAGCCTGGGTTTATTAACAGCTGGCTTGTGTTCCCTTTTCTTTGTAACAACTTTTTTGCTCAACTGTGTCTCCTTTCTTCCCAGTATTTATTCCAGTATAACTATGTACATGCATTCACAAGCAACAACCATCTATACTGCTAAACAAAGCAGGTTCTTCCAGCCTCTAGCCTAATAAGCCCCCAATTCCCAAACTCATCTCACTAGCCTTTTATTCTAGTGTCCTAGCTGAGCTCTGTTCTTGCAACTGGCACCAGTTCCAGATTACCACCAATGCTCACTCAGAGATGCTATAAAGCTCCCCCGTGTCTGCTAAAACACTATTCGATATGTCACACCAGCATATGTATGACACATTTCACCAGCAGTTCAAACTCATCTTGCGATCAGTCAGCTTCTCTCATTGGGCGTTTATAGCAGATGAGTTCCCAAGGCTACAGCTCTGTTATTGTCAGCCTCCAAGTACATCAGAATATACTTTATACTGCTGAATAACACTGCTGCTTCCACCCCACCCTGCAAAAACGTTCATGCTTTACCTTTTTATTTCTTTGCAGACATTCCTTTCCCAGAAGTACAATAAAGCATTTTAATCTTCATACTTTCTCAATTATCAGACCTTTCAGCTCCTGCATTAGAGTCATGTTCCTCCACATCACTTCTTAAACTCTGCAGTATCCAACTTCATGACCTGAGCACTCTCAACATTCCCCCGCCTTCTTCTCTCAGCTTTCATTGCTGTGTATGATGTCACAGAGTCTGGGATATCCCCTGGGTCAGTTGCGGTTGGCTGTCCTGGCTGTGCCCACTCCTAACTCCTTGTTCATCCTCAGCCTGCTTGCTGGTGGGGTGGTTTGAGCGGTAGAAAAGGCCTTGACTCTGTAAGCCCTACTCAGCAGTTACATCCCTGTGTTGTCATCACTGTTTCAGCACAAAGCCAAGACATGGCCCCATAGAAGCTTCTAAGAAGAAAATTAACTCTATCCTGGCCAAAACTAGAACACCAGGCCAGTTACAGTTTTAGCTGATACCACTGCTTTCTTTTCTTCCCTGTAACTGCAATTAATATTCCTTCATCTTCTCTCTGTGTATTAAGACGAGAAACAACAACTGCACAAGCTTCTTTCATTACTTCAGTGACACCTACGAATCTTCTCAAAACTAGAACTCAAAATATCCATTTATTAGTTTTCTGAACAATTTTCATCTTCATTTCAAAGTGATTTACTTGTTTCAGGAAAGAGTGTGGAATGAATTCAATTCTTAGCATTTACTAATGTTGCTCCTGTATGGTCAGTTTTTATTCTAAGCTATATTATTCATATGAAAAAAATGGCATGTCAGTAATGTGATTCTCAAACACAATTCCAAATGACTGTAACTAGAACAAGGAATTAAAGCTAATAAGGAATTAAACCCTGCACTGAACTATGGGTACTTCTTTTTTTTACCATCAGGACATACCTGGACACTAAAATGTAAATAATGACCTGTAGTACACCATCAACTCTCATCTTGCTGGTTGATCATATATATTTAAATATTAAATTTAACAAAGAAATATATAAATACTAGGTTGTGCAAGTCTCTCCAATGTGAAGCATTACGCTGCTCTTCTTTGTACTTGTGCCCCCATTTCACTAGTCCTTGACATCCATTCTCTTTTTTCTTTGGTCTTTTTCCCCAATTTCATTCTTCTGTATTGCTCCACCTTGCTGTCTTCTATGTCCAGAAGAATATTTGTACCATAATCTCTGCTTACATCCTTACATCCTTATTACTGAATGTGTGAAACCTTGATCCACTGCACAGTACAGGGAAGTGTCATGTTGGTGAAGAAAAAATATACGTCACTAGGTATCAGTTCAGCCACGAATCAGGCTGTGGGGACACCAGAATAAATTAATTATGCATGAACTAAATTCACTAGCAAAACCCCCGTTAATCCTTTGAAAGCCTAATTAAGGACTCAGTAATGGTTTTCTAATACGTAAGTATGAAATCTAACATCAAGACTCTTAAAAATAAGATTAATATCCACATTTCAGAACTTAAATTACAGTAGCAGTAATTAATAATGTCATTACTCCATTTCCCTTCCTCCTATGACTCCATTTCCCTTCCTCCTATGGAAATGTCTTTTCATTAGTCTAATTTCAGAAGTCACATGTGAAGAAATTTCTATCATTGTCAGCTAATCAGCTTTCATTGTTGAAAAAAATCTCTTCATATTATCAAATAAAAGTAGCAATGAGGAAAGTATTAAATGTATTTATTTGCTTTGAAATGCTTTCACAGACAGCAGGCATTGCAATGGGGTGCTCAAAGGATTAGATGAGATATACCTAATTAAAATTCTCTGAGCTGTTGAACATGGAGCTTGATGCAAGATTAAAAAAAGGCTTTTCCAGTTCCCCCAGGAGTCAGCACATTGTTGCTTGCAGGTCCTCTAAATGCAGCTTGCCAAGGAAGCAGTTAAAAAGACTGTCCAGCTGTTGTGGGATGGGCACGTGAACAGCACTGCACACACAGCTGAAAAGCTTCCTAGGGTGAGCAGTGAAGGCATTCACAGGAAGCTTTTGGAATGCCTAATAGTTGCCATTTCTGAGGGTGCTTCATCTGCTGACACATCAGTGACATCTGCCCCTGACCTGTTGTGCTTCCATGCTGTGATTTCAAATACTGAATTGTGACAGCACTTGTCTGAGCCATGACAGAATTTGTCCTTTGTTGACAGGAGAGTACGTAGGTAGGAAAGATGAAAGATGCACTGGCTGTAGCTCTTTTTCACATTGTTAGCATTGAATACTTGGCTTACAGTCTTTGTCTGAGGGTCTCAGAGCACCACCAGAAACACATAGGAATTTCCAGAATTGGTTTGTATGCCTACAGTCTGTTACCACTTTAATCTAAAGCTTTCTTTAATTAAAGTAGACAGTCTCTGAGGATGAAAAAGCTTGAAACTCAGTATTTCCCCTAGCCAGTACAATACATGAGAGAAAGAGGAAGCAATAGCTTCCCACCTATTGCTAATAGCCCCTAGTTCAGTACCCCACATTTTGTGTGTCCTCAAATTGCTTCAATACACCTGCTGCTTGTGGGTATTTGTGTTTTCCGTAAAGCATATAATTGCTTTAAAAATGCATACAAAATTTTGTTCCATTGTCTTGTCATTCCTACCCACAGACTAAATATATTTTCACATTATCAGACAAAGTAAGGAAATGAAGAATTAAAACAAGGAAATTGAGGCTCTTTCAGTTCTTCTATTTATACTTCCCTGCCAAGAACCTTGAAAAATGTCCTTCATTCTTCCCTTTTGCAATCTAGGACTAGTATTTTGTGCCAGAGCTGAATGCAGGGTGGATACATGCTCTTATCTCAATTAGTATTGACTCTATCATGGTCTGTAGTTATAAACAAAGCTAACAACACTTACAGCAACAAAAATAGAACTAATCAATAATGAGCCAGGAGGACGACTGGTACATTTAGCTTCTGGGAATATAAATTCTTGGCAAGAAATCACGATTTCAGCTTCAGATTCTGTAACTGCAAGTCTTTGAAGTGTCAGAACCAAGTTCAGCTTTTAATCTCAGAATATATTTTGGTAATTTTCTCAATAACTCACACTAACATAATAATGATGGCAATAATAATAAAAATATATATTATCATCATTATTTCCTACTAGCACAACCTTTTTTCAAGAACAAGTAGTTGTGTAATTTGTAAAAGAAAATCATACAATCATGGAATCATGGAATAGTTAGGGTTGGAAAGGACCTTAAGATCACCAAGTTCCAGCCCCCCTGCCATGGGCAGGGACACCTCATTTGTACTCTGTGCTATTCAAGACAAAATGAGAAAATACATGCCAGAAAGTTTTGTCAGTAAGGACAATATCTAAAATTTCTGGCCTTCTGGGAACATGATCAAATGAAACAGATACCAAAGGAACATACAGGCCTGATCCTGTGCAGAGCTGCCTATTCATGTAATTATTATTTGCAATAGCCATACTTGCCATTCATATTAAGCCACATACAAGGCTTTTGATTGACATAGAGGTTTATCTGCTGGGCCAGAGTCACTATGCCCTCACCACCCCCTCCTATCATACTGTCATTCTGGGATGTTGCTTTGCTCTTTTTTCTTGTGTCAGGCATTACTTCTCCTTGAGGATGCACTGCATGTGTTAGCCTGGCAGCAGCGTGCTTGCAGCTGTACATGCACAGTCACAGACCCGTAAGACTGCAGTAACATGGCTCTGCAGAGAATCAATGTAGCCAAGAAAATCCCCTTTCCTGAATTACGGGAAACCATGACAAGACAACCACTCTGTATCACACAGCCACTCCTACCTAGCCAATATTATACCATCTTAAACACAGGTCACCAGCACAGTCTGTATTTTCTAATGAATATAAAGACATAGACTTTAATGAGCACTCTCTCTCAAATAACCATTTTTCTTTTTCATTTATTATTAGCAAGCTGCTGTTGCCAGTAGCATTTGCATTACCAGTGACTGCACCAGAAGGTTAAAAAAGTCTGTGGCTGTGCTGGTCAGTCACCACACATAAACCTCCTAAAGCAAAAGTATAAATCGTTACAGAAAACTGGTGCCAAACAGCCAATATGGAGCTCTGAAGATAACCTCTTTGTCCTGAGACCATTGTATTTCTTCCTTGCTGTCAGCCATTTGTGTTTGTAAAGTATCAAGTTTGGCTTGAGGTGCTAAACCATGAAGATTCTTATAGAGAAGTCTTCATCTCAGAAGCACAGAATAGGAGAGCCCCATTGTCTTCAACCTGGCTTTCATTTTTCTATCTATGGCACTCGAGAATTCACATAAAAAGTTGCAGCCATTAGAAATTATGTGTACTTAGTGACCTTTAACTCTAAATGTGCACCACTTCGATAAATTAATTCAGCAAAGTGTAAAAATAAAATTGTGTTTCCCTTGGTTATGGCAACAGTGCTTGCCTTGCGGGGATTCAGCTGTCTGTAATAACACTCTCTTCAAAGCTGCATATGAATATACTGTCTTTTTAAATAAAGCAACTGCACATTTTTATTACAAAAAGACCTTAACCCCCTTGCTGATTGCTGTGTCTTGTGAAAAAATAGCAGGGTGCCTGATCAAGCCAATTGAAGACATAAATTATTGGATGAGAGAAAATCAGTATTGTATTAGAAGCACAAGGCTTACTATGATGAACACTGCAGACATCTGCCTTTCTGTTTATAGGTAAATCATTAGATTTCCTAAAATAGACAGGGCTGCTAGACAGCTGATGCCTTCAAATTGGGGCAGTGAGAACACAGGCATAAAGGAAGAAAGTACAGAATGGGATATGTAGCTATAAAAATCCTCTTGAAGGGGAAGGAGAGGGAGCAAGGTACCAAATGCGACTATACAATCAACACGTGTCTGCCTCCTGCTTTCAGAGCTTCTCCTGAACATTATACTACTGTTAGCAGTGTGCAAAGTTGTTAAATAGACCATATTACAGCACTGTTTTTTTCATTACAAGCCAATGCTGAGTGGTTCTGAGCATTTGAGACTCCAACAGAAGTCCATTTACCAAGCTCCTGAGAGGTCCTTGAAATCCTGTTATGTCATTAATTATAGCTTATCCAGAAGCTTCAAAGAGCAGGATCCAAGACACCCTGGTGCTAACAGGAGCATCCAACACATGTGGGCTCTTCTTGTGCATGTTTAGGATAGAGCTGTCAAACACACACAAGGCCCTTGCAAACTTATGTCTCCTAAATCACAGCTTACCCTTGAGCCCCAACACAGGCTTCTACAGACATCCTTTGGGAGGAGGTATCTTTCTGGCATATTTCAAACATATTTTTCTCTTCCCTCAAGCTGTCTCTTTGCAGGTAGGTATGGTGGTGAAGAAATAACCTCACAAGGCTCCAGAAGGCTGTTGAAATGACCGTTCACTTATTTGTACTCCCAAACCCCACTATTAATTAAAATATACTTGATGAATTCTGACAGTTCCTACCTGAATATCAAAAGAAAGCAAGAAAATATAGTTCTAAGTGGAAAGACTCAATTAAGTGGGCTTACTGGAAACTTATGTCATTACCCAGAACTGATTTTTGTCTGAAACCCTCTTCAGAGGGTGCATAAGGAATATTTCCTCCTCAAGTCCAGACTTGGTATAGTTTGTGAGTTGAACAGAAATCAGGTTAGAGAAGTGATTAATGATAACTGTAGTAAGGTATATTATTCATTTCTCTCTTCATCTTATCTCAGATTTTAATCTTTTTTTTCATGAGCAACTTCCTTTAAAAAATCCATTTTTGTGTAAAAAAGACATAGCTCCCATCAGACCATTAGGACCGCAGAGATTAGCAGCCCTGAAGCATCTCTCTTATGGGGAGAGACTGTAGGAGCTGGGCCTGTTTAGTCTAGAAAAGACTGAGAGGGGATTTCATTAGTGCATACAAGTATCTCAAAGGTAGGTGCCACAAGGATGGTGCCAGATTCTTTCCAGGGGTGCCCAGGGACAGGACAAGGAGCAATGGCCATAAAGTAAAACACAAGAAGTTCAATCTCTACATGTGAAGAACTTCTTTATGTTGAGGGTGCAGAGCACCTGGAACAGGCTGCTCAGGGAGGTTGTGGGGTCTTACCCTCTGGAACATTCAAAACTCACCTAGACACATTCCTGTATAACCTGCTGCAGGTGGCCCTGCCTTGGCAGGGGGGGTTGGACTAGATGATCTCCAGAGGTCCCTTCCAACCCTAATAATTCTGTGATGAGAGATTCTTAGGCACTTTGGTGAGACCTGGGCTATATCCTATTTCATGGAATGAGTAGCGCTTGTGATATTAGTAACAACAAGTTCAAATTTTAAACAGCAAATAGTATTTAATCAGTGTGATTCACTATTCCAGAACAGTGTCATCACTAAAGGTTGCATTTGGTTAGGCTACTTTTTTGATTATCATCTCATGTATTACTGCTTTGTTTTGAAAACACTGTATTGCAAGTTTAAACTTAATCTTGAGTGAACAAAAGCTGCCTTCTTCATGCAATTCTGGCATTCCTGTACTAATCATTATTTCAGTAGATGATACAGTACATTCTGCCATCAGTGTGCTTGTCACCTCACTGTCACTACAGAGTTACTTTTTTTAACTAGTAGCTGTGGGTGTCTGAAAAGCCCTATCACTCAATCCAGAACAAAACTAGACACCCTCAGCACTCATACCTGAACACATTATGTTGTTCATCACTCTGGCATACTATTTGTGGAAGTAAAATACTGCCCTTGGTTCTACTAGTGCAGCTCTCTGCCAGTGCTTGGACCAGGACACACAGCCCTGTAAGCACATCTGACTTCTCAGCTGGATTAATGTGGTAATCACTGGTGATTGCTCTGAGTGCCACACTACAGGCTGCTCCTGCTGGTGGGAAATGAGCCCGGTGCTCTGCCCCAGTCTAAACCAGTATGTGTGACATGAACCATACCCAGATCCATCTGATCAGATCCATCTTTTTCCGTCTGCCATCATGCTGTATATTATCCACAGGACATTGCCCCAGAATTATGAATCATCCTCACTAGGCTCTCCTTATGCTACTGTAACAGATGGGCATAACATATATTCCATAATCACCATTCTGGTTATAGCTGCCCTTTGTTATATTAATGAATTTATAAGAAAAGAGCCAACTAGCTGACAGT
>JAOEHX010048207.1:0-15194 GCA_025448015.1 Bolborhynchus lineola | reverse complement strand
CGCACTCAATCCCACTGTCCATGTCAGCAACAAAGATGTTGAACAAGATCAGTCCCAACACCGATCCCTGAGGGACACCACTCGTTACTGGTCTCCAGCTGGACACTGAGCCATTGACCACAACTCTGTGTGTGTGGCCATTCAGCGACTGTTCTATAATTCTTCTTTCTGTTCTCTGTCACATCCAGAATAACCCCATGTTCCTCACTGAAATGAACAGCTAAGATCAGAGACTTACAAGCTTTGGAATGTGAACAACATATGTAGCAAGATATGACTATTTAATCCTGCCCATGCTAGGCAGCCATGAGGAATACATCTCTTTTTGTCTCTCCTTTCAAACTCAGATTTGATAATTCCACCAAGAGCTACTAGAATATCCACTTAACAAGAATACAGGGTTGAATGGAATTACTTAAATGTACGTAACAGTACAGTATTGGATCTTAAGACCCAGGAACTCCCTTCCCCAATGAAACAGAATATCCAATGCATATGAACAGAGGCAGGGACAATAGAATAAATGACAGAGACAGAGCAATATTCCTTGTTACTGTATACAAAAGTCAGGCTCATTGTTAGTTTAATGAAGTTTGAAAATATTAAAATTCTTCTTTTAGGCAGTACCATATTCAGAGAAAATTACCTGTTTGAACTTCAGTATGTTAATTACCTGCCTGCAAGGTCCACTAAGTTGATCTTGCTTCCAATTTCAGAGGGGAGATTATTCTCCAATATAGCCTAAAGACAAAAATGTAAATAAGGAAAATTATTTGTCTGAAACTGAGTTGTTCATGACTGTCTCACTGCCTTTCTTTGTGACCTTGACCCATTGACTATGCTCAAACCATTAACTCAACAGCTTTCTCACCCAACAGAGAAACTACCCTCTTATGCCGATTTCCTCTTGAAAAAAAACCTTCACTGCCTGGCGACTGTGAAAGGCTTTCTTGTAGATCTTGCAGTTATTTTCTACTAATGTATTCCGAAGGTCTTTTGTGAAACTACTGAAAAATAGCCCAAAATGTTCTGTGATTGCAGGATGTTAGAAGTGTGAGATAGAAAAGGTCTGTTGGATCGCTGAACAACTTCCCTGCCAGGGAAGGATATAATTCCTCCAGAGAAAGGGTGCATTGTCTCTGGAACAGAAGTGGATGCCAAATACTAGAGATGAGCACATCTGAAAAGCTGCACAGATATAAAATTTTGGTAAGTGTTAAACTAATGCTGTATTTCAATTAAGGATCCTAAACATAATATAACATCAAACATATTCACATGTAATTTTCACAGCACCCTAGAATGGGTATCACATTTCAAAGGGCTGATTAAAACTCCAAACATTTATTTTTTCAGAAAATCTTTGGCATCACTTCTGACTATAAGCTTGCATAAAAGAACAAGAATACCTCAGTAAACACTCAACACATCAAGCAGTCTAGGAAGTGTAACACATCTGCAGTGTGGTCCAAAGGAAATAAGTAGCAGCTTCTACAGAGATTATTACAAACAGTGCAAAACAGCGAGAAGTAAACAACGCACAACACATTGAACAGTGCTTTTTGAGAGCAAAGAGAAAAGGAAGCTGGATTATTTTTAGCTAACCTGAGCGTAGTGGATGGTGAAGATAGCATGGGATCTGCTGCTAGCATTGTGAATATGTGTAGCTGCCGTGATTCTAGAAAGAAGAACAAACCATTCAATTACAAAGGTTTATTTCTCTTATTCAGGAAAATGAAAAATAACAACAGAAATGAAGACGAAGGAATGTGAAACTTGAAGACTACAGTAGGCTGTATTCTTGGATCTGATCACAGTGTCTGGCAGAGGACCTGGAAGGGCGGAAACTAAGGGTCAGTTGGAGGTGGTTTTGTCCACCAGCAGTACTCTGAAGAAATATCTTAAAGCACCTTTATAGCACAACTGTAAGGCGTTGTGTAAGGTAGAATACAGCAGAGAAGTACAGTCAGCAATAGCAGCATACAGCTCACCCCCAACACCACTGAATATACTGGCACAGTACATGTTCTCCATATTGTTGCCATGTGCAGCCTTTAGTATCAGTTTTGCCAAGCTTGCCCTCAACAACAGCAGGCAATGTTAGCAGTGCAGACAAGGATTGTGGAACTATGGTTCTGTATTGAACCCAGCTGTCAAGAGTCCCGCAGTGATCAGTTGCACTAGACAGCAGAGAGCTCATAGCTGTGCGTACACTGCTGAGCATCAGACACAGGAGGCCAAAATCATTGCACTCCCTATTGTACTCTGCTTCCTACACCTTCACAGTCACACAAGCAGGCACTGACGAAAAATTACAGGCAGTGTAGTGCTCCATGGTCATATGTTAGCCTAAGCTGAGGAAGCAGGAAAACATGAACTAGTCTCCAGATGTTGAAGGAGGAAGGCAAACAACTATGTGAAGGGCAGAAGACAAAACACAGCTCTAGAGTAGGCAGAGAATATAAGGGAACAGCACTGAAGTTTATAAAGCACAGGAGAAATAGAAAATGCACCAGGATTTGGAGGATGAAGTGTTAGTACTCCTCACCTCTGATAATACTCATAAGTAGAGAACAAGTTCATATCTCAACTCATCACAGCTCAACTCATGTGAGCATTTTTATGGGAGAATGTATGTGTTAGGTTTCTTATATGTTATATTTCACTACAGCATGTAGTGTACATTTTAATATATTTAACTGCTCCAATAGTATTATCTAGACTCACTGGTTGCTCAGCTTCACGCAGCACTAGGGCTGTGCTTATGGAAATATGGAAAGTTGTATTTCCTGCATTTTAAAATCTTGTTCTTAAGCATTTGAGACTAGGTCTTGTAAAGTGTCAAGAGAAAAAATAATAGCACTGAGAGCAACAACGAAAACAATGACTGCCTATGGAAAATTGTATTTGCTTATTTTATAATGGACAGGCACAGTCAGAGAAGGGCTGGAGATGGCCTGATAAAAACAAGTGGTTGAAAATATGCCTTCAATAAACTTTGCTTGTTGTTAGTACAGGAACTGCCCTCTCACCTGTGAAAGGCATCACCCATGTTCAAGCAGAGCTCCCCATCCTGTATTTTTCCTGCATAGTCAGACCTGGAACCATCATGTTCATCTGATATCATTTCTCAGACTGCAGGTGGTTTAAATTAGTTTGCTTTCATTTACAATGTGCTAATAAATACGCTGCTATTATATTTCATAAAAATAAAGACTATAAGTAAACACCAGTTTCCTGTACATTCCAAATAACTTTCTGGAATGTTCCTCAGATAAAGACAACACTCCTTGGTTTCATGCAAGTGATAAAGTTTGAAACTTCAACATCACAAAACCACACAAAATACTGAACCTCTGATTTTGTTTTCTCTGTATCTTCTATTTCCTTAGCAATGAGAAAACTTGGGATTTTGATGTTAGTCTGTAAAAGACTCTTTTTACTACAGAGTTGCATCTACTGATTGCTACAAGCAGAAACAGCAAAACTCAATCCTGCTGTATATTCTAGTTTTGTGATAAAGCAGCTCAGTTTTTATTTACTTCTGAGTATCACTGATATTCTAGAATCTTGATCTCTTTTATGATGAGACTTAGTATCAATTTTGGAACCGTGATTTGTCTTTGGAGGATCCTCTCAAATATAACTCTTTTTCATCACCATTACAGCAATTGTACTGATATCCAAGGCTCCCTGTTGAAAAAGTCAAAATGTGTCTTGACTAATGAGAGCCAAAATCATTGGCTTCATTAGTAATTCCCACAGTTCTCTCATAGCAAACGTGCATGACCTGTACTAAGAACTTAAATGCTTATGAAAATCAGACCAAATAAGTACAAAACAAATACTTTTATATACAATACAGATAAACTTTCTTCTCAGCAGTATTAAATCACTAAGTTACACTAACAAGTGAGTTGAAAGCCAAACAGTCTAAAGTGTCAAGAGCAAGTGGAGAAGAAAAACTTAAGTCTGTTTACAGCAAAATGTTTTCCTGGCATGCATTTTTTATCCCAGACAGATGGTTGAATTTTCTGGGTTAGTCAGCATGGGATCAGTTTTGAAGAACAACTTCATGAGTACTTGTAGCTCTTACTGTGGATAATATGAGGATATGCAACACCTTATGTGCATATCAAACGCAGCAAATCTGACAACCTATCATGAAAAGCATTGGTAACAGTCAGTAAAACAAACCTCAATGAAATCAATACATGGTGAAAGAAGTGTTAAATAAAGATAGAGGTGGTTTGTTTTATAAAATACCTTTTAGCTATTCCTTCTTCTAGAAGTTCTACAACTTGCTTGTAGTCTGTAACTAAATGTTGAGTCAATCCTGTCAAAGATTTAAAAATAGTTAAATGCATATTTTTTTTCAGGAAGCTTCAATCAGTTTACCCAACAACAGGAGCATACGGATGTTGTGCCAGGAGGCCAGCCTGGGCTACAAGTAGTATTTCAATTAGAGTAACCACTTTATTTAAAAATAAGACAAAACGATGCAGGTAAAATCCTTCAGATGCAGTGACATCACAATAAAATATGCATTTTGCCTTCAAAGTACAGGCATCTTTCCAGCTTGTCAGCAGGAAAATGGTATGTAAAAAGAGTATAACAAACTCCATGAGAAATTTTCAGCTATGTCACTGCTACTGATTGGGTACAGATCCTGTAAAGAAGCTTTTTGCCATTGCCTCTGGATAATGGCTCTGCTCACACAACAGAATTAGGAACCAACCCCTGAGAATATCTATCATTTACTTAACTAGGCTTCAGCCTTCATGCTCTTTTCTCCCTAGAGGGAACACAAATAACAGTATGAAACATCTGGCCTTTTCAGATCTCCTGCTTCCAGTTTTATATTTTTTTATTTGATTTTACTTTTAACTGGGGAGAAAACCCCACTGAAAACAAAAAGTAGATACTGCATTGAGAGCCTGCTGTGGTGGAGTGATGGTTGTGACCAACAGGGCCCCGGAGGAGGGCAGTGTGCTGCTGCGGCACTGCCAGCCCCTTGCACAATGCAAATTCCAACAGATACACAAAATTAACCTCACCAGGTTTGTATTTCACAGAAATGCATTTTAATATGTCTTGTTTGCTTTTTATAGTAATGGTTAGTTAACACTGGTATTGCAGCAACTCCTAAAAAAACACCTGAAATAGGAAGCAAGTCTTTGTCTTAAGTACAAACGAAAAACTCCTCTGCATAATGTTTTACCTCACAGCTGGAATCCAGGGCTACTTCCTCCCCTCGTACTGATTTAGGTGTGGTTTGTTTTATTACAGGCCAAAAAAGAGTGGATGAAGGCAGAGTACTAAAATATCTGATATATTTGGATCAAATAATTTATCTAGTAATGTAAGTCAAGATGAATATAAAATTCAAAAATACAGAAAAAAAGAACTTCTGGCATTGTTAGAGCCTATCCTCACATCATTACAGCTTGTTTGACTTTAAATGACAGAATCATAGAACAATTAGGGCTGGAAATGACCTGAAGATCATCTAGTTCCAACCCCCCTGCTAAGGGCAACTTCCACTAGACTAGATTGACCCAAGCCCCATCCAACCTCCCAGGGATGGGGCAACCACAGCTTCTCTGGGAACCTGTTCCAGTGCCTCACCATCCTCACAATGAAGAACTTCTTCCTTATATCTAATCTAAACTTCCCCTGTGTAAGTTTGAACCCATAACCCCTTGTCTTGTTGCTACAGTCCCTGATGAAGAGTCCCTCTCCACCATCCTTGTAGGCCCTCTTCAGATACTGGAAAGCTGCTATGAGGTCTCCATGCAGCTTCTCTTCCTTAGGCTGAACAATGAAGTGAAATGAAAGCAAAATCTAAGCCAAAGAAGGGAATTTAATTTAGTCTGCAATGCACATACGGGGAGGGGGAGGGGCGGAATATTTTTGGATCATCCACACTTCAAAAAAGTCTAAACTGTAGTGTGCATGCTTGTACACTACACACAGTATAGAATGATTCTCAAACAAAAGCATTTCTTCTGCTCTCTGGTGTCCCTTTACAATATGTTCATTCCAGAAGTCATCACATTTTCCATTTGAAAAAGAGGCCCATTATTTTTCTGGCAGCACTGGGATCTTCAAAGCTTGGGATATGGAAACTATCATGTATTGTTTTCCTAGAGCCTTTTTCAGGGTCTCATTTAACTGAATAAAAATCCAGTTATAAAATGAAGGCATGGAAGAAATTCTTACCTACCTACATTTCCATAAGTACTAGAATAGTGAATCTAGCAAAACATTTAGGTTTTTTCCATTGAAAAGGCAAGTGAAATATTGTCTTTCTGAAAAGAAATGACAAAGTGTTCTGTTGGCTGCTAGAAAAAGGAAGATGACTTTCAAGTCCCACAGAGAGATCAAAACCACTTGCTCATCCAGAGAACTCTGCCTTGGAGTAAGAAAGGATCTCCCCAGAAATCTATCTCAGGGTAACAAAATAGATTGCATCATTTCCTGGTTTAAGAGAGGCCAATTCCTTAACGGTGCAACCATCTGTGAGGGAGAAGTTTGAAATGATTCCAACCCAAAGCACTGAAACACTTTCAGCATTTTAAAGGCTACAATCTCACAGCCTTTTCGTGGAAAAATGATGGGCTGGAAACTATTCAAAATTCTTAAAGCTGGGACTTCCTGACTGGCCTTGCAAATGGAAAATGCATTGCCAGAGCCATCTAAGCATGCTGAAAGGGGTTAAGTTTTCCCATTTTCCCCTCTGTCTGTTCTTCATGCAGTGCTAACTGTACTCTTGACATCACTGATAACAAACACACAACTAAAACTAATGGTACACTGGGAAGCTCCTGACCAAAATCAGCAAACCTTAAAATCACTGATGGCTTGAAAGAAGTACGATGCAAATAGAGAAACTAGCCCTTACCATACTGGATCTATGGGGAAATAATGGGAAATTTCTGAGCTTTGCTCATGTTCACCGTTTTTATTTCTTCCATATAGCAAACTGCCTGGAAGAAAGATACAAACAAAATACAAAACAAGCTCCTCTTCCAGTAACCTTGCTGACAATTCTGATCTCAGCCATCTAGCTATTGGAAGCAATATACTTTCACGTACTCTCTCTGATGCTGCAGAAAGACTACATATAGCTCTGCCAAAAACGCCTTCAGCACGTAGATGGCCTTCATTACAGAGATCAGTAGTTGCTGGTTGCAGCAAAATGTTACTGCAATTGAGAAGGGCATTTTGTACCAACATTGTGAAACACTTCATTTTCTGGAATCCAACATTAATAATGTCCAACTGACTGTACTCCTTACCTGCATTCAAAAGACCTCTGGGCCTCCTCACTGCTGCTTATTTTTGATGTGAGCTGCTTATTTTTGAGTGCAGCTCCAGAAGGAGCCATATAATCACATCATCTTTATTGGTTCCTCTCCCCAAAAGGCATCAAGGTTGCCTCAAGGAAAGCAAACTGTTACAGTTCTTAATTGAACAAACTGTACATAAGCATGTTTATTTATTAATATATACTTACATGCACATACATAAAAAAGAGAACCCCAGGCCATCTGACTATTGGCCTAAGCATCTGATTGCCTAACAGCATCTAATTGCACCCTCTGATACCTTCAGCAGAGAAATTACTTCATTTTTTATGCATGTGATCAATTTTTCTAAAAATGCAAATCACATTTATCATTAAAATTAAAGTTTTTCTTACAGGCATTAGCAGAATTCTTTTTGGAGCCTGTCATAAGATACAGAGGAAGAGAATCTTCTAAACTTAAGTATTCATGCTGGATTTGCAAACATGGCCAAAGCAGGCAAATATTATCTAGATTCATCTTTTTCCCTCTTATTTTGCAAAATCTAATCAATTCAGAAAGTCTTTGGGATGTCTTGGGACTCTAGCATAAAATTGTTCCTCTTAAAGTTTTCAGTTGTGCCCAAAATCCTGATTCAAAAGGGGTAAAATTAAATATAAAACCCACAAATGCAGTAACAAACAAACAAAAACCAGAACTGTAAAAGTAGTAACAGATTTGGCCTGGAAGGCTCCAGATGAAGACAAAATAGTGACAAAAGGCAAGCCAGCCCATTGGTAGAAGCTATAACTTCATTTTCTTTTAAAGTAGGGAAACTCAGTTATATGCAGCCAAGGAATCACTGGAGACATAAGGCCTGAGAAAAGAGATGGAAATTGCCAAGGAAGGAAGCAGTTTTAAAGACCTTTTCTTGTGTGATGAATGAGCAGCTGCTAAAGGAAAATAATTAGTATCTGTACTCCACCAACAATGAAGTTGTCCGGTAAAAAGCAGGTAGAAAGAATCTTGGAAAGATCTCAATAAAAGCCAAATGTCTACAAATCTGCTTTTCAAAGAATGATAAGTTTGCGATACTAATGAGACCATCAATTCATTTATTTTCCAGCTCTCCTTAAACAGGATGCTGATGGCCTGGGAAAGCACAGCTGAAATAACCAGAATGCCAGATTGTCCCTTGTGTATAGGACCATGCAAGTTCAACTCTTCCCAAGTGCTTATTTCAAATTTTGAGATGAGGAATTGGAAACAACTGTCTGTTGTTAGACACACTATGACCAATACTGCTGGTGCCCAGGCAATGAGAGCTGGAAATTCCAGGCTCCAATCACGCAGTCTATCTGTTTTCATATAGTGTCTTAATCTCTGAAGTGAGGACAACAATCTGACAGGTAGTGGCAAGATAAAGAGAGTGAGAAATGTGAATCAGAGAGAACAAAAGGAATTCACAAAACATACAGACAAGAACTCTATTTAAAAGCCAAAACAAATCAGAATTTGATCTAATGTGATAGGACCAATAAAATTTTGCATTTTAAAGGCTACAATCTCACAGCCTTTACGTGGAAAAATGATGGGCTGGAAACTATTCAAAATCCTTAGAGCTGGGACAAAATGCATAACCCCAGGTGTTACAATCCACTTGGTAGCCAGCCAAGCAGCAGCAAAATCTGATACCAGATACCACTTGGGAATTCTGCTCACTAGATATAAGGTACCTGGGAAAGGAAATATATGCATTTATTTTCTAAACAAACTCAGTAATTTTTGAAACTTCCATCAGCCTGGAAAAGGCTCTTCCTAGTAGGCTCCATTGTAAAACCACTCTGTGTCATTTTGCACCAGTAGAAGAATAGAAGCAATCCAGACTCACACCAGGAACATATGCAAATATACATACAGACCTGATCAACATTTACTTGAAATTCTGATGCTAGTTGTGAAGCCTGCTCTTACCTTGTACATATGGTCCTGTTTCCGGGTGCTCTCGGACTCTAAGTGTGTAAGGTTTCTTTTGGTCTGGTTGTTTCAACAAATCTCGAACACGCTCATTATAGATTTCAAGAAAACTGGAAAGCAAAAAAAAAGTTAAATGCACACAGTGGGGAAAAAAAGAAGTGGATATTTAGACAATGTAACTACCTGAATCTTTCATGATAAAGTCAATTAATTAATTTTCATTATCCCATTACTGCCCCTTCCCACGCTGTGCAAGTAGAAAGAACTCATAGTAGCAAATTTCCAAGAAACAAGAGGCATTCCGTATTTATTCAGAATTTCATAAAACATGCTTTTTAACATTAGCAAGTTCAAATCCCCAGAATTCCAAACATAAAGTTTTATTAGATCAATGGGAACAATGAATAAGAATGGAATGTAGGATTATGGCTCAAATTTAACAGTTAACAAACAGGAAGTCCATTTTTAATACACTCCTATTTCAGCTGTACATACAAAAATTAAGAGACAGCATCCAAAGAACTACATTGAGATGGAAAACTAAACCAAACACTTTCTCATCCTTCCTCTGTGCTCTCCCCTTTGTTCCAAAATTATTACCATCTGAGAAAACAAAAGCAAAATAAACTACTCTTTACTTTCTTTGATTACAGGAATATGTTGCTGAAAGCGTTCATAATATTGCCCAAAACAGTGACATACTTACCTGACCTTTACTCTGCAAGATGCTGTCTGGTCTGTGTAATCATCCTTCTTTGCAAAAAGGCCCTGCACAAGCCAGAAGCTTATGTAAATTATAAATCCATTAAGAAAAAGAATGTTGCTTAAATAAATGCAAGTGAAATAAAAAAGAAGTACCTCACATATACGAGGTGTCAGCCCAATGGATGCCTTCAAATAATAAACAGAAAGAAAATTAAACAATATACTTGCTATCACTCTTGCAAGAGTTATTTTTAAATAAAAGCCAAGTTGTAAGAAAAGGACAGAGTCATAGTGTAGCACTAAAGTAATGAGAACTCAAACTGCCCTGGAATGTAGTTCAGCACACCATGGCAATTCTACTACTTCAGCTGAAGGCATCTGACACTTGAAACACTGCAGATACTCATGTGCTGTGTAATATCAGCAGCTTCAGCGCAAATGTTCTTTATAGCAAATTTTAGAGTACTTTTAGTTTAGCATCAATGAGAAGTTTAGATGTTTGGGTTAAATCCAAGAGCTGTTTGGACATGCTTATGTCAGAGGTGTTGCAGTCTAGATGATGCCAGGTCAGCACTGTAACTAGCATGGTCAGGAATATTTTGGTTTTTCCTTAGTCTACTTCTATTTCTTTATGCTATGGCATCACAGAATAGACTTGGAACAGCCTTATGTTCTAGATTTATACATCTAGTCTCTCAGAGAGAACGGGATATGGCCTAACAGTACCTAAACTAGGTGACTTAAACTTTGCCCATACAGTCTACACTGAAGTAATGGTGTGCTTTTGTGTCATAACCTGTTCTTATGACATGATTGATCGCGAGTGGTCATGGTGCCAGCATGCCCTAAGACAGACTCTATGGCTTAGGTGGAATCTGCTTTCTGAGTAGGATGAAAGGCTTTTAAAAGGCTTCCCTTTTTTAAAAGGGAGAAAGTCCAGGTTCATCAAGTAGACCATGTGTCGTGGTTTAGGCCATGGTGGATGAAAGTTCAATGTATAGCAAACACTCGTTTTGAACACTGTTTTACACTGAATACATACTATTAGAGATCAGATCAAAGCAGGACTCCTCTGGAGCAAGAAATCACTTTATAAGCCAGAAATCTCTTAGAAACACTACACCTGGAAATTTCCTTAGAAAGAATAACTTCAAGATGTGCAGTCAGAATTGCTGATACCCAATTTTAACAACTGTTCAGGCTTTCATGGAGTTAAGCCCAATTCTGCACAAACTGAATGGAGAGTCTAGCCGTGACCTAACAATATCCCATTGCTGATGTCTGTGGGGAAAACACAATTTTTGAAATCCAAACCTTGCCAAAAGCTCAAGCCCTGACAGAACAATCTTTTCTTATCTTTGGGGTTTGAACAAATTTTACCCTTATTTCACCTTTAAAACTTAATCCCATGGGTGTAGGAAATAGTGGTCCACTCATACAAACTGTTAAATAAAAGGTTACTCTTTTAGGGACATGTTTCACCAACAGCCAAGAGTATTTATGGATAGAGATCAAATTGCCTTGTGGTGCAGACAAACACAGGGAATTTTCAACTGAGTATCCTCAGCCATCAATCTGAGTACCAAGATTAAAATGCACTGTAAGTGGTTTCTGGTAGACAAGAATCAGAATGTAATAGTTTCTGCAAACACATTCAAATACATTTCAAAACTGGAAGTGAAGTTTCCTCAGCCAAAGGATAACTTCTGCAACCGATAAATGTCTCAAGTAGATAATGAAGCCTGCTACAAAAGTATTTCTTAGAATTCTATCCAGTTTTATTTGTGAAAGTAATTTAATTTCAGCATAGCTCAGACTGCCAAAATTTCCGAGAATAAACACTTTGTATTATATTGAGCTATACTTCTGAATCACATCATGGATAGTTTTTTGTCCTCTAACATCAGCAGTAAGATTCATAAATAGTAAGATGAAGGTTATCTAGAAGAAATATTCAAGCTACATCTCATTTTCTAGTGTTGTTAGCTGATACTACATTATTTACCTAAAACTCTTGTTTTCTATCTATAACTACCAAAGCATGTATAAGCATTCTGCTCAACACAAGCACCTTAATCACAGTTTAAAAATAAAGCAATGATTCTGCTGGACATCCCACCCTCAACCCTAAGTGTAAAATGAATGGAGTAACTCACAGGTGTTCCCATCATTGTGTAAGTTTTTCCTGAACCTGTCTGTCCATAAGCAAAGACGCAGATGTTGTATCCTCTGAATGCCCCTGACAACACAGAAGTGCCAAGGTCCTGGAACACCTGAAAAGACCAAAAGAAACAAAATAGCCTATGAATAATATGCCTCTCAGCATTACTTGTAGATCCTTCAGCTTCAATAACTCCATGGGAACAAGGATCTTCACAGTATTTGTCTTTCTGATTTATCAGACACAATATTAAGTGCCCAGCATTCACGTGTTAGGTCTTCTGCCAGATTGCTTGCATGCCAAGCACAGCATTGACACTGAGCAGTAGTGTTTAACTATGCTTCTTATCCTGCTTTCTCTTATTGCATACTTAGAGCATATGAATTCTTAAGTATCTCCCCCACGCCATGTTTTACAGTCCTCAGCATAAATCTGGCAGAAAAGCATGACCAAGGCTCTTTGAAGCAATGGCATTAGTGGGAGCTAGGCCTCAAAATTACAGGTCAAAAGCAAAGTGAAGTCTAACCCATAGTCTGCAAGGAGACCTCGCCCAACAATACTTCTACCTGAGCCCTCCAGTCAATGAGCAGCACCACCAAAGGCTAAATGCTTTATTTTCTGTTTATACCACACACTTAGTGACATGCCACCTTCTGCTCATCACAATCAGAGACAGGAACTGTTACCACCAAATCAATGCCAGCCTCCAGGCACCTCCAAAGCTTGCATTGGTTCCACTGTGGCTGCAAAAGTTGGACCATCACAGCCATACAGCAAGATCTGAACAGTCATTCCTTCTGCTTTACCTGTTCCCTTTTCGGTGACACAGCTGCCCCACATTGTGACCATGCTCTGCACATCAAAGCCTCGCCATAGACCAGCTGAAAGGACACCTTGTAAGATTTGATATGAAGCTCATGATGAATCAAAAGGATCCAGCAGGCAGGTGCCAACCCCTTTGGCCTTCCAAAACAACTGTTAAAATTATCAATGGTTTTGCCATTTATGCAGAAAACTAGCTAGCATTTAGAGAGAGAAAACAGGATTTCTGTGTTTCACTGCTGTGAAATCTCACTGACTGCCAAGTCATTTGCTTCCCCAATGGAGAGATGAATGTACTAAACCTGATAGAAAAATCAATAGTAAAACATACTTCATAAATATACCACTTCACCTAAAGTGCCCAGAAAAGAGATTAAAAATCTTCTACCAAGACTTTTCTTTTCAGATCATATTTCAACTCAAACTGAGACAAGATGAAAATTTCTAGCTGAAGAATCAATAACACTGCCATTCAGCAGAATTTGGCTACCCCTGCCTTATTTGTAAGGGTATGTGGCACGTCAGAACATCTGCTTCAATAGGATTATCAGATCAAGGAATTTTTCTGTTTAAAGAGTACAGAGAAGGCCAAACAAAACATATGGACACAAAAGTAATAGACAAGAGATAACAAAAATAGTGACAAACTCTCCAGGCACTACTGGATAGGCCATTAAGAAACTGAAGCATGGATTTGGAGAGGGCCAACCTAGACTTCAAAACCATAACATAAGTTACGGGGGAAACAAGAGGAACAGAAGGATTTGGGATATTTGAGGGGGCCTGCAGGGCTATGTAAATCTTACTGTGAAATGTTTAAGGTGAGGGAATCAGGAAGGAGAAGGGGCTGGTCCCATGTAAATCAGTACACCTGTCTGACTGGGCTCAGTACTTAGAGTGAATCTGGGGCCAGTATTGAAGTCAGAAGACTACAGCTTATAGGGCCATCACATCAGTGGTGCCTGCAAATGATGGCAGTGAGTGTCTCAGCACAGGCAGTGAGTGTCTCAGGGAGCTGGTATAGCCATGCTTAAGGAGTGTGGGTCCAGCTACTGGAAGAGGTAAATTCAGGTCAGCAACTGAAGTCAGCCTCAAGTAATATGTCCCCTACATGTATGGTGCCAGTGCCTCAAGCAAGTAGGAATCTAAATGCCAACAATTAGAGTGGGATGTGTCTCAGGATCTACATCCCAGCTGCTAGGGTAACTGGAGTGGTATGAGGGTCTCTATCAGCAGCTGGAGAGGGAACATGGGAGCCAAGACCTGTGTTGCAGATACCAGTTACTAGAGTGGCTGAGGTGAAACAAGTGGGCATCAGTATAAGCACCTGAGTGGAGAATTGCTATCCTCAGAGCCTGTGTGCCAGCATAGAGGGTGGGGGTGCAGAGATCATCCAGGTAGTGCTCATGAGCATATGTACATTTGCTAGTCCAAGGGAGGCAGTGGCATTATACATGCCTTAATTGTATCAGATTTATTATTGGGAACAACTTATCTATGTTCTTGAAAAGTTAGGTCAAAGCCAGAAGTCCAGAATATACACTAAGAACTAGTAGTTCATTTGCAGCACATCTGGCTAATAATTCCTCACAAAGGACAATAAGCCATAAAAAGATCAACTTTTACAGACAGAAAGGAGAAAACCCCAAAGTAATACAACTAGCATAATGAATCCATTGTACACAGTCAATAGATGAGTGAACAAGCAACTGACATTAGCATGATGGTTAAAATTTATGCTGAAGAGGCCAATGTACCACTTTCATCTAATAAACATCAGCCATAATAAAAAAAAAAAAACCAAACCACACTACCTTCACTACCTTTACAAATACTGGTATAAAAAGGCACATGGATATACATTTTTTGCCATCACAAAGGCTTAGAATCTGTATGAAGAAGCCAGAAGCAAACAAAAAAAGAGAGAGCAGGGGCTTAAAAAATGAGCAGTAGAGAAGGAAGCTACTGAGAATCACTTGGAAGTGCCAATTTTAAGGTGACACTATGGAAGGAAAGTACATAGTTTCAGAGAAAAAGAGGGAAGTTTACTCCCAGGGATTTTAATATCCTGAGCTGTTACATTCTAGAAATTATAATATATGATCATAGGCAGCACTTTGTCCATGAGACTTGCTTTCCAAGTTGTGGGAAAATTTAACTGCAAGGATTAGGCTGGGGGCTGGGTTTTCTTGGAGGTTGCTTATAACAGTGTTTCAACATCTGTTTTTACTTATCATCGT
>JAOEHX010048205.1:0-16119 GCA_025448015.1 Bolborhynchus lineola | reverse complement strand
CAGACACTTGCAGGACCGTGGTCTCTCTCAGCATTTATTTCATTGTCCAGTCATTTTAGGGATGTGCAGCTCTCTGCTTCAGTAGGTTTATGCTCTTCTTCCTGCTGAAACTCAATGTTTGTTTCTTCCTTGGCTGTTATAGAAGTGCTACTTCCATGCTTGACAGTTAGTGAGTCTGTTCTCTCTGATCATTTTGCACTCAAGGTTTCATGCTTTTATTCTTTCTTCCCAATACCTCAGACTTTTGTTTGGTTGTTAGAGGAATGTAAAGCCTGCACTGTGTTAGATGCTGGGTGGCATGGGACATCTTAGCTTGGATGAGTTTCTTGCTACTTCATTGTGGTTGTTTGCATCCTTTTCTGGACAAATCCTTTCTGGGCCTGCAAACTCATCTCTGACCCTCATTGGCTCTCATTTACCTGTACAGCTGGGCACTGTTCCCAGCTGGGGGCTAATCCATGCCAAATTAGTGAATGTCTTTCATCCCTTCAGGTTCACTGCACTTTTTTGGCAGTTTCAGTGCAATAGGGCCTCTGGTTTGACTTGTAATACCTCCACAAGTCTCAGTGGTTTGTTTTGAGAGCTTTGCCCAGTTTGCAGGTTTACTGTAGGGATAAGAGGGATTATAGAGCCCTGATACAGGCTGAGGGAGCTGGAGGTGTTCAGCTTGGAAGATGAGAAGGCTCTGGGGAGACCTTAGAGCAGCTTCCAGTGCCTAAAGGGGGCCTATGAGAAATCTGGAGAGGGACTTTTTACAAGGACATGCAGGGACAGGACAAGGGGAATGGTTTTAAACTGACAAAGGGTAGATTTAGATTAGATATTAGGAAGAAGTTCTCCCATGTGAGGGTGGTGAGGTGCTGGCACAGGTTGCCCAGAGAAGTTGTGGCTGCCCCATCCATGGCAGTGTTCAAGGCCAGGCTGGACACGTCTTGGAGCAACCTGGTCTAGTGGAAGGTGTCTCTGCCCATGGCAGGGGGTTGGGGTAGATGAGCTTTAATGTCCCTTCCAGCTGAAACTGCTGTATGATTCTGATTTGGGATTACAGCACAATGCTATCAGGAGAACACTTGGGTTAAAGAGAATGTGTGTCATCCATGAGTGGTGTGGTGATGAATTTCTGGTCTCTGATTTATTTACAGCAGCATTGGTGTCAGTTTTGCAGCTGGGAGAAGCAAGAAGAGAAGACATGGAGCAAACACACTTAAAATGAACTGAGCAGTAGTATTAGTAAGCCTTTAAATAATTGTGTATTCTTGCCTATTCAGTAATATTTTGGATTGTGAACATGACTGCCTGGGAAGCAAGGCATGTTTAAGGTGGAGCTTGCATGCCAGTCCTTCATGTGGAACTTCTGAACCCACTGGCCAATTCAGAGTGGCTTTAATCATAATTTTAAAGACACCGACTTACCTGACGCAAAATGTGCACACCTCAGGGCAGCAGGCAGAGACCTGAAATCTGAACCTTCTGGCTGGTGAAGAATGTGGCTGATTCTTCTTTTCTGCAGGACCAGGGAAGAAGGGGGAAGGGACAGGCACTGGGAATGCCTCAGTCTCGGGAAAAGCCTCCATCAGATGTGACATCTTATTAGAGGAGATGATCCAGTCACAAGATGCAAAACTGTAAGACAGAAGCAGAAGACAGGCTTCAGAAGCTGGGCTTCCATCAGGCCTGCTCAGTACCAATGGGGGCTGTGCTACAGCAGCGCTTACTTGATTCCCACCTGCATCCTGCCCTTCCAGAAGATCCTTTACTCTGCAGCTGCTGTTGTACCAATGATCTCAGAGATGTGCCAGTCTGACCCTCTGAGTGATCAGTGCTTTTCTGATTGATACTCGTTAAGGTTTTGTCTAATCTTACGTAAAGGAGAAGGCTCTAGAGGGTTTCATCTTGTTAATCCAGGTTTCAAATCTCCTTTTACTTTCAAGTTCTTCTGCAGCTGCATATTGCAGAGGCTGCAGGGTTTCTTGTCACTTCTCTGAAGACTTTAACATTTATATTTATAATTCATTTTAAAACATGGCCTGTTTATAATAGATCTGTGTCCATCACTGTCCTGTTTGGGAAGTTGCAAAGATGACAGGCCTGCTTGCCTTTCAGTTATCTCAGAGTGGGGGCACGCTCTCACTGCCTGAGATAGAGGATCTCTGATGGTGGTTCTGCAATATAAAGCCTGTTTAAGGGCTTCCTAGAATTTTACATGTCCTTGTGTGTGTAGTGAGTGTATGTACTCATGGTCGTCACCTGCAGTTCTAGCTGACAAAGGCCAGTGGTGTGAATCAGCCAGTATGTGTCTATTTTTTAGTAACAGATAATATGAAGACTTCTAATTGAGAATCCCCAACCCCCAATTAAATACTCCAAAATGCATAACGGTCATAGAATCACAGAAT
The DNA here is from genome assembly GCA_025448015.1 of Bolborhynchus lineola. Taxonomy (NCBI): domain Eukaryota; kingdom Metazoa; phylum Chordata; class Aves; order Psittaciformes; family Psittacidae; genus Bolborhynchus; species Bolborhynchus lineola. The sequence goes on along the minus strand of JAOEHX010048205.1, from coordinate 13,723 downwards.
GGTTTGGGTTGGAAGGGACCTTACAGATTATCCAGTTCCAACCCACTGACACGGACAGGGACACCTTCTACTAGAGCAGGTTCCTCAAAGCCTCATCCAACCTGGCCTTGAACACTGCCAGGGATGGGGCAGCCATAGCTTCTCTGGGCAACCTGTGCCAGGTCCTCACCACCCTCACAGGGAAGAGCTTCTTCCTAATGTCTCACGTCTTTCAGTTTAAAGCCATTCTTCCTTGTCCTTTCCTTACCTGTCCTTGCCAAAACTCCCTCTCCAGTTTCTTGTCAGCCCCTTTAGGCACTGGAAGGATGCTCTAAGGTCTCCAATAGAGTATCTTCCCAGTACCTCCAGGCTGAACGAGCCCAGCTCTCTCAGCCTGTCTCCATAGCAGAGGTGCTCCAGCCACCTGATGACCATCTTTGTTATCTCCTCTGGACTCACTCCAACAGCTCCACATCCTTCTTATGTTGTGGGCCCCAGAGCTGGACACAGGACTGCAGCAGGGGGGTCTCACCAGAGCAGAGGGAGGAAGATCCCCTCCCCTGACCTGCTGGCCACACTGCTGGGGATGCAGCCCAGGGTATGGTTGGTTTCTGGGCTGCAAGCTTATACTTTCTGGTCATGTTGAGGTGGATCATGCGTGTGACAATAGAGTTGAGACTTGTTTGTACATGATGCATGCTTTTACAAGTGTGCTGGAATATATTAGAGTTAAGGATATAGGAGGAGACTGGTTTAAAATTAATAAAAGAAAGTACTTCTGTAAATAGCAAGGGTGAGCTTCAGGAATTAATTGCTGGAGGAGGCGGTGGAGGCAGCATCAACAGGTTCAAAAAAGGGTAAGAGAAATTCTAGGTACCAAAAATCCCACTCAGGACGTTTCCCTCTAATGTTGCTGATCCCTGAAATTCTATTCCCATTTCTTTTTGATTCTATTCCCATTTTAAAGAACTCCATCAGTGTAAAACCACCATCACAGCAGTGTTTTGCATTGACTGTGTGCTTTTGCAGAGGAGGACTGTAGGAAGTACTTACAGAAGAAGCAGGAGGAGGCTGACCAGCCACTTCAGGTGCCAGCAGTAGACAGCAGTGTGCCAAGGACATCAGAGCTGATGGGCATCACCACCAGGGATGATCCCTATGGTAAGTACCCATGATTACACTGCTGCATGGCGCCTCAAGCTGGAATTGCCATCACCTGCAGCAGGTCCCTGTGAGAAGTGCAGAAAACTTGTTTGCATTAATTACTCCCCGTGACTCTTCATAATCTGCATTGCTTTAGCTGATAGTTATAATTTTTCCTGTCACCAAGGGCGGAGAGGAAAAGCAACCCTGGGGAACACCATACCCAGAAACAGGCTGGCACAGAGCCCACTGCACATGCATGGGAGGAGACTTCCCAGAAATGTGTCCCTTAGCACAGCCTGTCACAGAGCATCAGCTGCTGAAAGCCTGATGGGTTGGAGTCAAAGGGGAAGGATGTTAGTGCTGATTGCCTTGGCTATGCTGCCTGTCTTCAGCAGATGTAACCATCTCAGATAAAAAGGGATCAGAGTTTGAAACAGGCTGGGTGGGAAGCAGGAAACAAAGTTCTCTGTAATTAACGTGTGCTTGCTGGGCCCTGTGTGCAGCTCTGCCTGTGCAGCCATGTCCAGCTGCGTGCTGGGCTGTGCGTGCAGCTGCGGGCTGAGGAAGCGCACAGCCTGTAAAGCTCTGTGACAGGTGGAGCAGCAGCCGAGGTGAATGGAGATGTGTCAGCTCACCTCTTCACTGCTCCCCTGGTCAGTCTAACTTTCAGTGGCCACCTCTCACAAAGACTTTTTACAAGGGCTTACAGGGACAGGACAAGGGAGGAATAACTTTAAACTGACAGAGGGTAGATTTAGATTAGATATTAGGAAAAAATTCTTCCCTGTGATGGTGGTGAGGCCCTGGCACAGGCTGCCCAGAGAAGCCGTGCCTGCCCCATCCGTGGCAGTGTTCAAGGCCAGGTTGGAAGAGGCTTGGAGCAATCTGGTCTAGTGGAAGGTGTCCCTGTTCATAGCAGGGAGGTTGGAACTGTACATCGGGGCATCATTAACCATCCCCTAATGTCCACAGACCAATGTGCTGGTGTTTGTACATGGCAGCTTTGCCTTGTGAGCCCTGAGTTAACACTGTGCCCCTAAAGCAGTACCCTCAGTTTGATTGACCTGGCATACAGCTGCCCTTCTGCTTGACTGGTTGCTTCTTGGGCTGGCTCTGCCTGCTGGGTTGGTACTTTCCCCAGCAGCTTTTAGAGCTTGACCTATTTTTTCACTGTCATAGGCGTTAACTGGCATGAAAACTTGAAAATATAGGTAGTGACATTGATACAGAAAGAAAACGGCACAATGAGAAGTTATCTAGGAGTATTAAGGCACTTAACTATGAAAAATACTGCTCTTAATGTACAGCGCTTTAATATTTGGATAAGTGCTACATAAACAGGAGCTGTCAGCCACTAACATCTTTGTAAAACAGGGCCTTTTACTTAGGGTATAACTTCAGGTACCCAAGTTTGACAGCCATAAAAACTGCAGGTTCCAAATATCAAGGCCTAGCTTGTAGCTCAGTGGACAGTAGATGTCAGTACATTGCTGAAGGGCCTGCAGGAAGGTTTTGCTTGGGAAGCTGGACTCTCTGTGACCTGAACTAAAGAGCTAGGACCCACAGCCATAAGGATATTTTAGAGGTATACACTCGTAGGAAAATTCCAGAGCTCTGGGGCTCAGAGTTGCATCTTTTGTGGTGTCTGCGCCCAAAGCTCAGGGGAGCCAAGAGTCTGTGCCCTCCAGCTCTTCCCAGACTCTTGTCTCCCCTCAGCTCCCTGTGGCTGGATGTTGTTGCCTCTGCAGATTTTGCATGTTTGCATCTCAGTAACCGTTCCCCAGCCACTGCCAGCAGATGTGGGGTTATGTGAACAGCCTGGACTAGGAATCAAAGCGGTCAAGGCACAGACATGTGTTACCTGTGGCCAGCCACATTGCAGACAGGAGCCTGGTTTGGTAAAACGTTAGATTCCCTTCGTAAGGTTGCACAGAGCTTATCTGTCACAGCTCCTGATTCTGAGTCAGAGTCTGTGAGAGCTCGTGGAAATTCACTATGGGAGTTAACTTCATTTATAGTAGATGACAGCTAGATTTTTAATGGTTTCAGGGAACAGAACAGAGATGTTTGATGCCTTCATCTGCTACTGTCAGAAAGACCTTCAGTTTGTCCAGGAGATGATCAGGGAGCTGGAACAAACAGAGTTCAAACTGAAGCTCTGTGTGTTTGATCGGGATGTCTTGCCAGGAACGTGTGTGTGGTCCATCAGTGGAGAACTTATAGAAAGGAGGTAAGTGAACCTTGGCTGCTTGGGATAGTTGAGTGTAACGGAACATGACGTTCATTTCACCATGATGTCTGCAGTGTAGTGCCAGTGAAGCAGTAAAAATCCACAAGGATGTCTTTATGGGGTTTGTTTTACGTTCTTGGCTCAAGCAGGAAGACTTGAGCATTCCCAAACATGTTGCTTCATTGTGTTCACAAGGGAGGTGCCACTACAGTGATGCTGCTTAGGTTTAATCCCTTTTTGGCTGGAACATCTTGCAGTCGCATCCTTGAAGTTGATCTGGAAATGAATACAGCTCCAGGCTGAGTTCCTTCTCACAGTGTGGATGTTGCAGGGACAGCACTGGTGCTGGCTTGGGCTCTTCAGGATCCTTCAGACCTGTGTGGGACTCAGGTGTGATGGGAGCTGTGGAACAGAAAAGCAACTCCCTAGGCAGAGTGTGACAAATCCCATAGCAGGTGTTTGGGTTTTAAACATCAGCCTTTCAGAAGGATACAGCTTGGCATTAACAGACACCCTTGTGAGGCCTCGCTCTCTTAGCTGTGGTACAGCATGGCCTTCCATAAAGAGCCTAGTATGTAATTTACAGCCAGGCACCTCAAAGGAATGTAAGCAACAAATTGGGGAATAAAGCTCCAGTTTATGAACCCAGGTGAATTCACTGTTGTGTGAGTATAATACAACTTTGTCCAGTTCATTCTATTATTAAAAATGCACTGTTATGCTCAGTCAGAAAAGGCAGCATGAAAACAGGTAGTTAACACGGCTTTGTTTGTAATGTCTAAACAGTGGATCAATAAAGGTTGCATGGAGAATCTGGACTTTGCTGTTTCTTCTGGTTTTGGTGTATGAGCATGTATCTGCCATCAGGTTTTTGTGTAACATAGCCAGCCGTCCTTGCTTTATAGCTCATTCCTGCTGGAACACAGCTGGCGGCTTCATTTTTCCAAGTCAGAGAAGCACACACTTCTACCAGCAAGAAGGGGAAGCATCCCTGTTGACACTCTGTTTTTTAATCCCCTAACTGCTTCATTGCAGGTGTCGAAGGATGGTGGTTGTCATTTCAGATGATTACCTGGAAAGCGATGAATGTGATTTTCAGACCAAATTTGCTCTTAGCCTTTCCCCAGGTAAGATCTCACAAAAATCTCTTTTAAAGTTGTGTAGCAACATTACAATTTATATTATAGTGAAGCTCCAGCTGAGGTTGATGGGCACTGTGCTTTTGGGCACTGCACAAATGCAGAATGAGAGGTAGTCTCACATGTGTTTGAACAGTTGAGATAAATATGGGTAAAAAAGGAGAAAACAAATTACTGATAGTTACAGAACTGGTATCTCAGACCTGGCTTCCCACCACTGACCTGCCTACCTCTGAGAGGGACTTGACAAAGGCATGTAGGAATAGAATGAGGGCAAATGGTTTTACACTGACAGAGGGTGGATTTAGATGAGATACTAGGAAGAAGTTCTTTCCTATGAGGGTTGTGAGGCCCTGGCACGGGTTTCCCAGAGGAGCTGTGGCTGCCCCATCCCTGGCAGTGTTCAGGGCCAGGTTGGATGGGGCTTGGAGCGACCTGATCTAGTGGAAGGTGTCCCTGCCCATAGCAAGAGGTTGGAACTGGATGAGCTTTAAAATCCCTTCCAACAGAAACCATTCTGTGATTGTATGATACCTTTCACATATGTGGAAATCACCCAGGCTCAGGGCTTGCTTTGGCTATAATGCCCTTCACTCAGCAAGCAGAGACTTACCATGATTAGAAGCAGCCATTAAAATGAATGGTGGCTTTATAATTTGTTGTGCAGGCAGGGACCTAGACTTGGTTCCTTGCCCTGCTCTTAACCTTCTATGTGATGGTGAGTGAGCAACCTAGCTGTTGGAGATACAGTGCTTCAGCTGTCAAGTTGGCTAACACTGCTTGCTTCAGAGATGCTGTAGCTGCAGTCTCTGTGAAGTGCTTCAAGGTCCATACGGGAAATAAGCTACAAAAGAAAGAAGTATTCTAATCAATTCAGGGTGTGAGCAAATGCTGGGAATAGGGTAGCAGGTAATGAACATGCAGCTTTTTTCAGAGATCTGTTGAGTATTGTGGATAGGCAAACAATATATGGGATGAACGTTCAACTTGGAGTGGCAGTATCTGTTACATGTATTGTTCTAAATTGAAACGCCATTGATTTACTTCTGTCAAGTCTGGTCAGATTGCTCTTTTCTAAGCACCAGATATTCTGCACTTGGGCGTGCTGCTGGGGAGTAAGTGCAGCACAACCTAATACCATGGGGGATATGTAGTATCTGTAGAAGTGTCTGTATGTAAAGTCTTTTTTCTAGGTGAGGTACCTGACATGCCAGAGGTTTAACGGTAAGCCAGTGGCAGAGCTCAGAATTAGCTCCATCTTCCTGACACAGTGATTTCATACCATGGCCGTTAATCTCCTGAACACCCCTAGCGTATTGCATCAGCCCCCAGTCATCAAGATCTGTAGCAAAGTCCTTTTAGTTCCTCATGGTTTTTCTGTTGGCATCATACCTTTCATTAGAACAATGGGAAAAGAAACGTCCATTGTATGTAATGACCTCAGCTCTACCAGTAAAAACATACATGTAAGTACAGGCTTACAGAAATTGCAGTCACCTGCATGGGGTAACTAATGCACAGAAGGGTTTGATGGCAGGTTCTTCAAGCTTGGCTTACTTAAGCTTCTGCTGCAGTTACAAAAACTTAGTTATTAGCCTCATGCAGGTCTCAGCATCAGCACTGGTGCTGGGCAGCACAGGATAGCTGGTACCAGGCATCCCCCTGGAGAATTATAGAGGGAGAGGTTCCTCTTTAGAAGAGCTGCTTGTCAATCAGAGGAGAGTTCTTTCATCTTGTGCAAGCCTCAAAAAAAGCAGTTCATGTTTGCAGGGTGATTCCTTGCAGCCCCTTGTTGGAACACATCTGCAGCCTCTCTGAGTAAGTCAGGGTAGGCAGAAAAAGAAATGAAGATAAGCCAGCAAAGCTGACCTCACAGAAGCAGCTTAGTCTCTTGAATTTTCTCTTTATGCATACCTGGAAGTAGACAGGGTTGTATATGCCTGTTTGTGTTCCACAAGAAGCTGTACTTTGTTGGTTTATATCTGCAGAGTATTGGGCCGTTATCTCACCCATTTGGGATCACTGCAAATTGCCCTACACGTTATGTATGAGGCCTGTAGTTGAGCGAAATGTTCTTAGCAGGGCGCTTGGGATTCAGAAACTTGCCCTCGGAGTGAGAGCTAGCTGCAGTGTAATGAGATGACACACAGTAGGGAGCAAGCCTGGATCCTGTGACATGTGTGCTCTGGTGGGGACAAAATGGATCCAGGACCTGCCTGTTGTTCTGTGTAATCCTCTTACTGTGTGACCTGTCTTTCAGGTGCTCGTCTGAAACGGCTGATTCCAGTCAAGTGCAAAACCATGAAAAACGAGTTCCCAAGCATCTTACGGTTCATTACCATTTGTGACTACACCAATCCTTGCACCAAAAAGTGGTTCTGGACAAGACTGGCAAAATCCCTCATGTTGCCGTGATGCAAAGTCACAAGAGCGAGATGTTCTTCTGCACTCTATCCTGGCTGCACCTTTGGACTGTGGTGTCTTTTCACACAGGATCTTGAACCACTTCAGAGCTTGGATTCTTGCAGTCAGTGTTTGAAGCCTGCGACTGGGAATAAAGAATCTTCTCTCATACTTCTTCATAACTTGGAAGGGGAAATAAAGCAACTCTGTGGCTGTTCCTGCTCAAGTCAGTGAGTATCCAGCATTTTGTGTAGTAAGCACTTTCACTGAAAATGCAGAAAATAGATGTTTAAATATTGTCTTATACAAGAAGGCTATATTATAAGCATTTAATAAGCCCTCAGAGTCTCAAACAGCAGGCTTTCTTAAACAAGTATTTCTTATTATTTTAAAGGCTGTTTAATGGCTATAAGTAATGTTTAAGGTTTTAAATCCAGTGAAATCCCGTGGCTGCCTGGTGATCTGCAGGAACTGAGGTTTCAGACTTGCTTTCCTGCTCTGTGAATGCCCAGTGCCATGAGACTGGCTGGTTTCAGCAGGGAGGCCCAGCCTGCCCTGCTGCTGGGCAGTCTCACCCACGCTGGTTCTGAGGGTAGGCAGTCTCCTTCAGTCCTTGTTTGGACAAAAACAGAAGTGTATTTGAATTGTTAAAGAAATGAATGGTTCTCCTATTATGCTTAGCAATATCTGCAAAATTAGAGCAGTTATCTGTGTGATTATAACTACTGCAGAATTAATGAACTTGGTGTATTTTCTGTGGAGGTTTTTCTCCTCAAGTTATATCACAGTATTCCTGTCTTGTATTCATTTACAGGGTAAATCCCTTGTCACTAGTATTTTATGAGGCAGTCCCTCAAGTTTGCTCTAAGTAGTTGTTGAAAGCAAGAAGGACACACCGTTGTATGACACTGGTTGCGTCTGTCTCTGTTCAGGTCACATTTTGATTAAGTGACCTTATACCAATATTTTACATTTGCAGAGCTTATGAAATGTTTACAATAGAGCCTTCCTTTAGTAGAAATTCATAAAACATACTATTTTCTGTGAAAGTCTTTACTGCACAAAGTGCAGGCTGCTGTTGCTGCAGGAATGTGGCTATGCATCTTTGTGGATCTGCATCTTAAATTGCTTCACCTTAAAAAGCCTTCCAAAACGCATCAGCTATTGGGGTGCCTCATAGGTATTGGGATAAATATTGAATAAAGAGTGTATTAAATTGTTAATTAGGCTGCTTAAAATGTAAAGGCTAGTGCTACCTTGATAGGAAAGAGCATATTTAAATGAACCACCACAATAATTACAGTATTTCTTTAACTAAGGCTCAGAGCAGCATTGATCTTGCTCTGCTTGTTAGACTTGAATCCTTCAGAGTGACCAATGGATCTCATCAGTTCTCAGTGCACAGGGCTTTGGGGCAAGAGCTCTACCCAAAGTACCATTTTAAAATGACCCCTTAGTGTATTAAACATATTTACAGCAAATATTTACTTTATAAATTGGGAAGAAAGGCACCTTGCTTATGTATCTGTGATTGCTTGAACTCTGCCCCTTCTCTCATTACTTCAGCTACTGACTCATGTTGATTTTACAGCTTAATGTTTTACTAGTTTACATTTTTAACGTTGCATCTGGATGTGATTTTGTTGGGTTTTTTTAGAAAAGGATTTGTTGTACAGCATTACCAGGGCTAAGGTACAGACAGAAATGTGTGCTTCTGCCCCTCCCTCACCCACCTAGTTGATGAATGGTGGTGCTGTAAAGTCCTGACAGCAGCCAGCTGTTGACCTGAAGGTGGTGGAGCTTATTCACACACATCACATCACGTTAGTGTCAGGGCTCATTTCTGGACAGGCCCATGAGCTGGGTGTTATTCAGACCCTCCTACAAACATAAACTGCTGCCATTGTGCCAAGGTGATGTTTGTACCTTTCTGTTTTAGCTAGAAGGCGTGAGAAGTCTGTGTGCATGGCAGGAGAAAAGCTAAGCTGATGAGGATTTTCTGAATAGTTGGGCTTCATGTCCTATTGCCCTCAGGCCTCCTGCAGAAGTGGAGACAGATGCTTGCCTCGGGGGTTCTGCTTAATCGGTGGAAGTTAATTGCAGAAGAGTTTCTGGAGGCTGCTTGATCCCCAGGCATGCTCCTGGGGCTCAGTGAATTCTCATACTCTGGAGTGTCTGTAAACATTAATTATGGGTCGTTACTCGCAGGACCAAGCCAGATTCCTCTTGTTCCGAGAGCTGAAAGGACTGGTAACTAGTTCGTGGAGAGCAGAGGCTCAGGAGGCTGCGCTGCAGACGCTAGAGGGAGATAATGGCCCGTGCTGACACCCTGCGAGGGTCCTGCCCGCTGACAAAGAGAAGTGGGTTTTTTGTCTCTTCGCTCTTTTCGAAAGAGGCCATACCAAAACCAGCGAGAGTTTTGGCAAATTGACTCTCGTGTAGTGTCTTCTGCGTGAGTCCTGATGGGTGGTTTGGGGCTTGGGATGTTGAGAATGAGGAAAAAGTAACAGCAGCAAAAATAATCATGTTTGTGATAGATGATCTGGTGATCACTAGATGGAGAAACAGCTGCTTCTGGTCAGGAAAGCAGAAACCAGAGCTGAATTCCTAAATCTTCTGGCTTCCAATAGGTAAATGCAATATTCCAGTTAATGGTGAAAGATGTCAGTGCTTTGATGGGCTGGCTCTCTGTGCCCTGGCCCCTTGTCCGCCTGACTTGATGCTGGGTGAGTGTTGTTGCTGTCATATTGTTGCTTTACTGCAGGCTTGTGCTGGAGGCTAAAATAATTACTTGGAGTACTAAAAAGTGAGGTAACAGCCCTAAACCATAAAATATGTGCCTTAAATATGTATCCTCTTCTATGTGAAAAACAGAGTTTATGCTCTTCTGACATTTTGATACCTGTCTGGTCACAGTGAAGGGCGACATCTGTGAATGGTATAAAATCTAGTTGCTGTAAATGCGTTTCAGTGGCAGTTGGGATTCTCCTCTCCTCTTTCACGTTCAGTGGAAGGTCAGAAATTTGAACACCTTTAAGAAAGGAGCTTATAAAATTGTGATGTTGCATTTTTTTGTCCCATTTTGTTTCCTTCCCTCACTGAAATTGTCCTAGTTGACTCTTAGTACCAAATCGTATATTTTTATATATATATACACATATATATTTATATTACAGCTAACCTGATCGAATCTGTGGAGAAGCGTATGTGTTGTGTTGCCATTCTGCAAATAGTCAACCATTCTGTGTTTTTTCTCCTCTAAACTCTATACTTTTGCTACTTGTGAAAACTTTTAAATAAATACAGAATTAAAACCCAGCAGGCTGAATCTCCTTCTTGGGCATCGGAGAAGAGATACTAGGGCTCAAAATTAAGTGTCAGCAAGAAATGACATGGGCTAGGTTAAGGGGTTGTTTTTCATGTTTTGCCTCAACAGCGTTCTCAGAGGAGTCTTTTGGTGGTGCCTGGAAGAGGGAGAGGTAGAACTGTGTCACACCAGGAGGAGAATGAGCAAGAAATTGTCCGTCAGACAAGTGCGGTTACTCTGCAGGGCTTGTTTTTGGCTTTGTGAGCTGTGTCCGTTGCTGTCCTGGACTCGCTTCAGCCCTGGTGCCCAGCAGGCTGGAGGGGATAAGTTGGGGCCTCTGCTGTCGGCCCCCAGCAAGCAGGGATGCCAGGCAGTTGGCTCCTGCTCCACAGTCTTTCTGGAGGCCCCGGCAGGGGATACATTGCAGTGCAGTGATCAGGATGATTTTGCCAGCTTTATTTCCTTTGGCCCAGAGTCAGGCCAAGCCAGGGAAATAACTTCGAAACCCAGCAGCTGCCAGGCCAAGGCCCTGCCCCAGGAAAAGATGAAGGATCCCCAATCACGGAAGTGTTGGTTGGAAGGAATTTCTGGAGGTCAAGAACAAGCTTTACATCACAACAGGAGGGGCTGTCGCTGTGCCACTTGCTGGACAATATTCCAAGCATGCATATGAAGAATGTCTTTGCTATGGCTCCTATGAATGAACATATGGAAAGTGATATGGAAACCATCCCTATTACTCAAGATAGAAACTGCTGGCAAAGCAACCTGCCAGGAGAGTCCTACTTTGCACTACTATCTGTCTGCATGTGTTTGAGCAGTTAATAGTTTCTGCCTATATTTGAGTGTGAGCATAGCTCAGAGTCAAGCAGGGTCAGGAAGTCCAGCTCTGGCAGCTCTTTTCTAGCTGTTTGTTCCTCTTGTGCCAAAGAAATATTCCCAGTCCTCTTATTTCACTTTGATGCAGAACATTGGAGCCATTTCCTCTTTCTTGGAGGACAGCGTTTACCTGGTGAAATTCAGTAACTGCTGCAGAACATTCTCAGCTTCAGAGATGAAGACTGAGAGATGAAGCGTTGCCCCTTGACACATCAAATTCTGTTTTCCATCATGCTGACATGAGAAGAGTTGCTTTATTGTGATTGAGGCCCTGCATGGTCCAGAGGGCATGTGTACAAGAAAAAAAATAGCATAGGGAAGAAAATTTAATTATACATAAAAAATGGCTGGGAAAATGTATGAGCATCCTGGAAATATGGCAGCAATGAATAGGGACATCAAACACAAGGTATGCATTACTGGAAAGCATGCTAATGGAGCATCTTGAAAAGCACCTCTGTTAGACCTGCTGGGGTTTTACTACACAACCTGACATGTGCTGTATACAAATACTTCACTAAAGGTAATTTTCTCCAGGTGCTACTTGAAGCCACTTTTTGGTTCAGCTGATCTCCACTAGGGTTTGAACCCAGCCCAACTTCGTGATGAACCACCATCAAGCACAACCCAGAAAGCTTGTTTATTTTGTAGCAAAATCTGCACTCAGGAGAATGAATATTATTGTATCCACTGGAGCTGTGCTGCTCTGCAAAGATTTAATTAACTGAAGGTGTATTGGAGTCTCAAGCTATTACAAAGTCTGATTTAGAAACAACACATTTTGCATTCCCATAGCAGAGCCTGGCTTAGTGATGTGCTTTTCCCTCCTTCTGTTTCCACTGATGAAGCTGCTCATGCAGTGGCAGAGGCTGGGGGTGCCCGTGCCCACCAGACACAATTTCTCCTCTCTCAGCTGGAGAACTTTTCATCAGCTGCCCCGGGAGTTCCTCCTGGCCTGCAGCCAGCAGAGGGGCTTAGTCTTGCTTAGGTTGAGGGTTTGGTGGGGCTGGACTGGAAGGAGGGAATGAATGTGTAGGCTCAATACTACGAATCTTTGCTTTCTGAATGAAATCAAAGTCACAAGGCCACTGTTTGGGATGCTAAAGTTAGGAACAGGATGGAATCACAGGAAGTACGGTCAGGCAAATGTGGGGATGACAATGAAGTGAACTTTCACAAAGTTTCTGCAGCACTTTTCTGGCTCTAATCTTCAGCTATGTTTGCCTTCTGTTTGTGTCAGCAGAACTTGATGGAAGAGCTGTTAAGTCCTAAGGTGCTTGACTGCTTGGGTCCCAGTTTATGATCTGTTGCCTCTAAAACAAAAAACACCATTCAAGAGGGGAAAACCGGGTGAACAAACCCGCAGGTCCGTGTGCCACTCCCTTTTGGGCCAGAGCCCTGGCAGTCCCCATTGCCACTCTTTACAGCAACATTTTCAAAAGCATTCAGAAATCTGGGTGACAGGTTTAAAACTACTGAATCATGGAAAATTTAGTGTTTGATTTCTGGCAGACACCCCTAGCTGAAATATACATGGAAATGAGATTTCAAGTGCTTTTTGCTGAGGGCTAAAATGGACATTGGCCTTAAAATGTCAGCATCTCTAAAACCTCACATGGATATGCAAAAGACGTTATTTTTCAATATCGTTAAATGGCTTTTGAGATCTGTAGAAAGAAAAGCAAAGAAGAGAAGCATCACATTTTGGACTCTGAAGCAATTTAGTCTAGAAATGAATATTCCCTGTTTTTTCCTAACAGTTATTCTTTAGCCTCCTTGGTAGACTGCACCTCTCCTAGCGCTGCAGTCTGGCATCTGCTGAGCTGCATTGTTTTATCGAGCATCGCGAATGGAAGCTCTTAAGATTTTCTATCTGAGCTCTTGGAAATCTCGTCTCATCAGCATGTTGCTCTCAGCAGACGGGTTTTTCTTCAGCTCCAAGTCATGCATATTGATCAGTCTTGATTTTCTTATGTTACCTAGCATCCTGTCATTGATTCTAATTGTCTGGTATTGAAGAGGAAGCATTCAGTACACGTAGAATTGCCAACGATGAAATTTTGCTTGCCACACCCTTTTGCAGACGGTGCCCACAGCTAAGCCCTTAGGAGCTGTGGGGTATCTCTCAGCTAGCAATCTGCACAAATCACGATGTAGTCAATTTTTCTCTATTAAATCCATTTCTGATTCTCTGTGGCAGCTTTTCCTGCCGCATGGTTTCACACTTCAGCAGTTTGTTTCGGAGATGGCATGCGGATTTGTTTCTTTTTCAGAGGGGTGGTGGGGGTAATCCATTTAATTCACAGATACCTTACTTGTGTCTTTCTAGTTCCTCCTTCCTGCTGCTGCTGATTTGTACAACTTCAAGTGACTCCTAGAGAGACTCCTCCTGTGGCTCCTTGTCAGCCCATGGGGCCACTCCTGCTGCTGAAGTGGGACAGCTTGTCCAAGACAGAACTGCAGGTTGGTCCTGCATCTCATAGAAAGAGGAATCCTTCCATCCCCATGGTGCAAAACACCAAAACGGAGCTGGTGTGGTGTGATTCATTAACTCTTCCTTTCCTTCCTTCCTTCCTTCCTTCCTTCCTGTCGTCCTTCCTTCCTTCCTTCCTTCCTTCCTCCCTTCCTCCCTCCTCCCTT
>JAOEHX010048203.1:0-36168 GCA_025448015.1 Bolborhynchus lineola | reverse complement strand
TGGAGCACCTCCTGTATGAAGATAGGCTGAGAAAGTTGGGGCTGTTCAGCCTGGAGAAGAGAAGGCTGTGTGGAGACTTCTTAGCAGCTTTCCAATATCTGAAGGGGGCCTATAGGGATGCTGGGGAGTGACTCTTCCTTTGAGACTGTAGTGAGAGGACAAGGAGTAACTGGTCCAAACTTAAACAGGGGAAGTTTAGAGTGGATATGAGGACGAAATTCTTTACTGTAAGGGTGGTGAGGCACTGGGATGGGTTGCCCAGGGAAGCTGTGAATACTCCATCCCTGGCAGTGTTCAAGGCCAGGTTGTACAGTGCCTGGGGTGGCATGGTTTAGTGGGGGGTGTCCCTGCCCATGGCATGGGGATTGGAACTAGATGATCTTAAGGTCCTTTCCAACTGTAACTATTCTGTGATTCTGTGATTCTATGACAGCGCCCAGCTTTGAGCTATCTCCTTCTGGAAGCCCCTGACTGACAGGTCAAAAGACTTTCTTGTAGATCGTGGTTGATCTGCAGAAAATACCCTGATCTTCATGAAAGGAATTACTTCATGGATTGAGGTCTTTTGCCTTGCAGAGGGAAGTACACAAGAGTGAAAATGCTCAAAATTTTCTCAAAAAGGAGGAAAAATACATCTATTGCTAACATGGCAGGTATTTGCCTAATTATTTCTACATCTGCTTTGAAGTGCCTAACTCCTGCTGTTCATAATCAACAAAGGAAGGCAGTCATTGCTCTCAGTGGGAGCAGAACAGGAAAAAACTTCTCAAATATTTTGAAATACTAGCTTTGTGTCTATCAATCACTTTTGTTTCTTCGATTTGTCCAGAGTGTCATTATAAAGCAAAAGTGAAGATGATCCCTGAAATACCTTGAAGAGCCTGGCCCTTTCTGAACACGAGGCTCTTAGAAGGATCTGTCCATGAAAATCAAAGTAACAGTACTTTCTCATCCTTTGAATGTATTCCTACAAAATGCAACCCTGTGTTTGCAGTGAACATTTAATTTTTCAGTTTCGCCTTTTATAATGAAATCTAAACCCTTGTCTTCTGGACTCAAGTGCCTGAACAAGAAATTCAGGCTGTTTTCAATTCAATGAAATGATCAGAACCAAATGAACACCTGGGCTTCTAACTATTTATTTAGGAGAGTAAATGCCTTCTTGGATCTTAACTTAGGTGTAATTGTTGTAGACAATCGCTTGGCAATATCATTTTCCTGAAACTCAAAATCTAGGAGCCAAAATGAAAGGAAATAGCAACAATAAAAGCAATAAAACACCTGTCCATTTTTATTTTATTTTTTACAGATACATTGCTTAATTCCCCAAAATGATGGATGACACTGTTTTAAGAACTTAAGAAAATGAGTATCTGTTATAAAGTGGGACGTTTGTATGCTATAGTGCTATTCCTATTAAAAACAATCACATTCAAAGCACAAGCAATGGAAATGACTGAATGACATTTACAAATCTCCAAGGTAAACAGATTTTGTACTTGGATCCATTAACCTTCTTATTTTAAATTACACAGAGACGCACTTCAGCCTTTCAATCACAACAGTGAAACCAAGAACTAGGCTCCACAACAGAAGGGAAACTGAAAAATGTAGCTTTCATCTGGGACCTGTGCTCCGACCAAATATAAGTGTTGCAAAAGCTCAGTGCGCTGATGCAACAGATCACAGACATTTCACTGCCCTAAGTCCTAGGAAGTTCTAGACATTTTCTGCATCATACTATTTCTGCAGACTAAATTGACAGGCCTCTTTAAATCCTTAAAATAAATTTCTAGGGAATGAAACACTTATATCAAAAGGCAATGACAGGAGAGTTAAGGAGAAATAAAAATCTGGAAGTCAGTCAGAAATATTTAAATAATCACCTGTTATCTGAAAAAAATGCTGGTCAACCACTAAAAACCATAAATAAGCAAGCAGAGTAAGGAACATTTTACATGTCACCAGAAAAGCAGCCATGCTGGAGGGCTGTGTTTTGCATGTGATTTTACACCTTCTACATAAGAATGTGCTGAACAAGCCCTGTTCTCTGGAAGGTGGTATGATTTGCACCCCCCAGTTCTCAGGAACGATACATCCTGGTATTGGCAGAGCAGCAGGATGAAGTAAGGTCCCTGGTATGTCAGCCCCACCTGTTGGACTGACCATCAATAATAGTTGCCAAAGCTTTACCAGAAGGATGACTAATCCATGCTGGAAACATCAGAGAACTTTCCAGGCCTTGTTTTGTAGTTGCAGAGTGACAGTTGTTGGTATTGTATATTTTTGCTCATTGGGGTCAAGCTTCTTGGAGTCCTTAATAAAATCATGCACATGTCAACACATCAGCTTAAAGTTGTCTCTGGCTTTTTTTCCATAGATTTAGAGTAAATCAACCACTTAACCTCTTTTGTGTCATCTCTTCTATAACACCAGGGAGTGCTGTGTGAGGCCACACAACAGGGAGGTATGCAGGACAAGTATTTGTTCCAGTGTTTAAAGGGTGGCTACAGGGAGGACAGAGAGTCCTTTTTTTGCAAGGAGTCACAAGGAAAAGAAAAGGGGTGATGGGCACAAGTTACTCCCAGAGAGATTTTGACTGGACATAGAAGAAAGCTTTTCAAAATGAGCCACTGGAATAATCTCCTCAGGGAAGTGGTGACTCCCCAGTGCTGGACACTTTGAAGATTTGGCTAGATAGGGTGCTGAGCCATCTAGTCTAGGTCGTTCTTTGCCTTGAAAGGTTGGTTCTTGGGGTCTCTTCCAACCTGTGTTCTGTGACTCTATGACAAGCCAAAAATCATTACAGAGGAGTACTCTTGTGAGGCTCCCAGCAGGAAACATGCAATAAAGGTTACCACTACTAGCTAAAGACCAACCTTGAACAACAAGAAAAGGCTATTGTGGCACAGTCAGTGTGCGAGGCTTGGGAAATCTGTCTTCCAACAGGTCCCTTTTGCTAGCAAACAGGACAGCTTGCTGGTGTGGGCAGTACAAAGGAGCTTTTGAGGACTGATGAAGGACATCATCTTCTGCAGTTTACTGGCTTCACTCTGACTCCTTAATATCACTCAGGCTGACATGAATGGCCATGCCTACTGAGGCTGTGGTCATACCATACCCAGAGCTCATCTGCAATGGTGGATGGACAGATCAGCCTTATCAGCTCAGCAGAGCAAAAAGAGCTTGGAGGTTTAGCAACTATTTAAACCAGTATTTTTGGACACACAGGCAATATTACGACTTTGAATTCTCTTCTCTCCAGGACCATAAAAAAAGTACACATTGCTTAATTTAGCAGGATGTTCATAGATCCTGGACTGCTTGTCTTCTCTTCCTGTTCTGTTCAGCTTGTTCTCCTGAGCACTGACATTGTGCAGTTTAAGGTTTATGAGGTACTAAGTCTTAAAAGAGAACAGACAAGTGCAACTTGCAAATGTAAGGCCTTTGCTAAACTATTCAGAGAGATGAGCTGATGTCCAAAGGCTTAAATTCAGGAAGGGAGTTTGAAGATCCAAAGGAACTTGGGCCTGTGAGGAACTAATATTCTCCTACCCTACTTGGTAGCTTTAGTGAAATAATATTCCTCTGCTGTCTAACTATTCATTATTTGTTTCACCTATCATCTTCTTTGAAGAGATTTAAAGCATCTAGGAGAATCCTCCAGGCACTCTGGAAAGTATATTCTCAAAATGACTTCGAGCTGGGTGATGTAATGAAAGTATAAGCAATGACTGAAACATCAGTTTAGGTCCCAGAGGGCAGTTTTCCCATTTTTGTCTCTGCTGGTAATTCAAGATTTTACTTCAGTGAAGCTCTTCAGTCTCATTGTGCTTCTGTGCCCTGCTTGATAACCTTTCTGTAAAAGTAAGATAACCTTTCTGTAAAGGCAACCTTTCTAAGGTATTGAGGAAAAGGCAGAAAAATATGCAACACTGAGACAGGGTAAAAAGGCGGCTCGGGAGTCAGAAGAAAATATTTGACAGGTACACTGGGAACACAAAAATCTCTGCAGATGGATTAAACTGGCACAGGTCAGTGAAGTCCAAACAATCCAGCTTTTTGCAAGGGACTCATTTAAATAACATTAATATTTGAATAGCCAGATAAATGACAGTATCATGAGCTGTCAGAAAGGACATGCTCTTCTCTTGATATTTCTTGAAGTTTTGTGCCCATAAGCACCTCTGCAGTTGGCCTGTCATTGCAACACACATTAAGAGAAAACTGTCAAATAGTCCATGAAAAATCCAGGAGAAAGTCAAACTAGACAGAGATAAAAATCAATATACATTCTTCTAAATGAAAGCTAACCTTTATAAGTCATTTTAGAGTTGCATTCCTGTAGTCATCTCTCATAATTCACATAAACTCCCCCAAAACTTTGTACTTCTTCTCTATTTTAGACATTCAAAAAACTGGCTTTCTGCATGTAATTTTGGTGATAATGATTTATTTCTTCCTTGCTGGCTTTGGGTATGACTTCCCCATCATCAACCATTTTTCCACAACTTTGTACCAGGTCATTAAGTGTCAGCTAAGCCCTAGGAAATGGGTTGTGCACATATTCCTCACTTGTTGCAGCATAAAGCAAATCCATTATTTTAAATACTCTGCATCTGGACTGCATATACTAAAGTTTTAGAGAATATGCCACCAACTTGTTACTCATGAGATGATGTACAGCTTGTTAGGTGGAATTTTCTCAATCATACATATCCATGTGAACATGTATCCCTACTTGCATGAACAAAGGAAGATTGTGATTTCAGTCTGGATATTGAAGCTGGGATGGAAACACTGAGCTGACAAAAGTGATTACATACTTCAGTAAATAGAGATTTGACTAAGTGTCTGGAGATGTGAGTCCTAGCTATTGCTCCATCAATTGCAGTTTATATAGTTTGAGTGAGTGTCTTAATCCCTTTACTGTTCATGTCTTTCACCCACAAAATAAAGACAATGGTATTCACTGTTGTGAAACACTGGAAGACCTTTGAGCTGAAATAATTGGGTTATTGTCTCAGGGAGACTGCATATGCAATTGTCTCCTTCTAATCCAGAAAGAGAGTCATAGTTCTTACACATCCACTATCAAACAAAACAGGCATAGCGTGGACATAGGCACAGCCATGATTCTGTGAGTTTATGAAGATCCCTTTCTCAAGAGCTATCAGGAGCCAGAGACAATTCCCAATGGGCAGTTCGGATGTGGCCATTCTCTTATTTGGAGGGAGGGGAGGGGAAGAGTTTCTGTGTGTGGACATGAGTCATAATGTGTAACTTGGCCTCATGGCCAGAAAGCAGGGCCTAACATGTTTTATTTACTGCATAATTAAGTGGGAAAAGGAAGAAGAGGGGGTCATGCATGGGAACTAAATACCTTGGCCTTGCTTTAAATGTCAGTGTGATTGCATACTGCTTGGGTAGCGCCTGGTGAGTCTCTTCCTGGGCTTTGTCCATCCTGCTTCTTGACAAACTCAGAGAAGGTCCTGGAGCTCAGTAGCTGAGTCCAAGAGCCTCCTATCTCTGTAGCCATCCCAGTAACGTCACTGATATCCTTTTTTACCAGAGTGACTTGCAGAGGTGCAGAGGAAGGGAGGACACACTTGTCCTACATGTTGTTACCCAGCCCCCTGCTTGAATCTGTAAGATCCTCTTTTTCTTCTCAACCATTTCACTGACACCTTTCCCATGCTGTAAGACATCACCTGCTCCCCATACATTGCAAGAACTTATTTACCAAATACACTGATTTTATTTGGATTCAAGCATCCTTCTTTCCTTCCTCCCCATTTGTATCTTTCATCCCCTCCCCCAGAAAAAGAAGTAATCTTGATAATAGGGAATATGCCATGTGCACATAGACTTGTAGCAAGATTTTTGGGAATGACTTTTTTCCCCCTTCTCCTGGGCTCCATCACCATTAATGTCTCCTCCCATTTCCCCCTGCTCCTATCCTCCCTTCTTTCTGGCTGGTGAGTTTCCATTCCTTCTTTCAGGCACTACCAGCCACAAGCAGCAACAGCAGCTGGCAGAGCAGAAAAATAACTCCTGCCACCCAGGAACCCCTCTTCCTCCCATCTTCCTCTCTTCTGCTGCAACTCTTGATGTGTTGCTACATTTTTAGCTTCCATAAAAAATAAAGTCTGCATCCCTCCAGTAGAAGCGGATATGGAGTCAACTCCAAAGGGTTCTTCAGTTTCTATTCTTAAATCAGACAGGGTATTATTACTATTATTGTTATTATAATCTTGTGAACATTTTGGGTGTTGTGTGCTAATACACTCACAGCCAGCAGACTAAGCCTGATGTGGCTGCAGCAGAAAGAAGAGGCAAACTCAATTAGAAATCAAATCATGATGAATTTTCTGTTGCCATTGGCTAGCAGTCTTGGATTGGAGAGCCAGCCAGCTCTGATGCCAAGAGGAAATCTGACACAGATGACAGTCTGACTTCCAGTACCTAGAAAAAAGGACAAGCCAGCTCTGTGTGTGCATGTGTTTTTTCTTCAAGAACATTCGTATGAGGGGAATCCAAGCCTCAATACGTCCTCACTTCTGTGCATAAGAACAAAACACAGTACTTTCTCGTGCTCCTGGCATGGCTTGAGGAGAAACAGTTCAGACGCTTTGCTGTAACCAGGATCCCCTTGTCCACTTTCCCAGCCTCCCTTTCTTTTTTGTTTTGCATAAAGTGACCTGAGAGGAACTTTTCTGGTGATGTTATTTTCCCCCTCTCTGAGCTCGTGGCAGATTGACAGTGGCTTGAGTTAGACTGGGACAAGTTGCCTGGCAAATGTGTTGCTCTCCTACACACACGGCCATAGGTAGATGCTGTATTCCCATAGCTGTCTAGTGAATCAGAGCATGAGTCTTCTTCCTTCATCTAAAGGTATCTGCTTCCAAAGCTTTCAAATCTGCTTCAAGCCTCACACTCAAGGATCCAAGCCCCAAAATATGAAGCTGAATTTCAATCCCTTATGCTGCCTAAGTAACACTACTGTTGGTGCAAAGGCAAGTTCATTGAATAAAGAACATTCTTTGGCTGTAAAGGGGAAGGCATTTGACTTTCTAAGTATTTACAGAAATACTTTGCCTTCCATTCAGAATTGTGAACCCCTCATGTCAGATGAAGTATAAACGCATAGATATAGCTCCTATACTGCTATACTTAACATATACGTATGCATGTGTGTAAAATCAACATATATGTTAACATAGTGTCTATAGACTATTAGACAGAATGCTTACACTGACAGTCTTTCCTGGGAGCTTAACTCTGAAAAGGTTGAAAATTATAAGGAGGGTTGGGGTTTTTTTTCCAGCTAAATTGTTTCTGGGCAGAAAATGCAGTCCTGAAAAATTGAAATGTCCTGAAGAAGATGGTAAACATACCCATCAATGTTTACCAGGCATATAATGTCAGAATGTTTTTATTTGCTGAGCTGGTGTGAGATGGTTTGTATCCCATTGATTTGACATTATTCTCCTATCAATGCACATCTTTATCGGAATTGCAGTTCAAAATCTCATCCACTCTTGTGCAATGAATTGACTGGAAGACTTTGCCCACCTTGCGTTTACTGTAAAGCATGTATTCTTTTGACAAAGTTTTATTTGGTGCATGATAAGAGGTGTAATTTGACTATAAAGACATCTTCCTGCAAAAAGAAAAAGATTCTAACTGCTTGGGAGAATCTAGATTTAGCATACTGTCAGTGAAATACAGTTTAATAATGAAGAAGATCCAAAAAGAGTTTCATTTCAACTAGTCAAACTAGAATATTTCACTTTCAGGAAGGTTAAAATATTTGTCTTCAACTAAATTATTGAGACAAAATAGTATGATATTTTTCATCGATATTTCTCACAGTTTCTGTTCCATGAAACCATGACAAAAGCTCCATTTCTTGTGTTAATAATGCCCCAAAACAAATACTGGATGGAAATTTCCAAGTCCATCTTTGAGAATTCGCTAAATGAGAATTACATTCATACAAAATAATTAATGGCTTAATAACTTGAATGGCTTCATCACTGGAGTTCACACCATTAACACTGAACAGTGCACTTATCACTTTTATTGCCTATTTCAACAGAAAGGTTGCTGTCTCCCTATGAAAAGATGATGTCCATCAATCACCCTATGAAATGACTGTAAACCATGCTGTTAAAACCGGGAACTGTGTTGGATATTTTTTCCCCTTGCAAATTAAATGATTGTAGTCCAATCATAGTTATTATTATTATAATTATGCTGCTGCTGCTGATGTTTTAAACATAAGAAATGTTGAAAGCAAAGCATACTAAAGCTAAAAATTAACCTAAGAATTTTTTGCTCCCTTATGCTTTTAGTGTTCATTGGTTACGTATGTCAAGCTGGAGTCCCTGTTGCTGTGAAGAGTTCTAGACACAGGAAAATCTCTAATAAGCAAACCTGCCTGACTCTTAGGCTGTGTGGAAAAATGTATCTGCCCTTTTTAAATATGTTGTTCTACTCTGAAGTGTGCTACGATTATATTTCTAAAAAAAAAAAAAAAAAAAAGATAGCAAAGAAGTGCATCCTAAATCCACCCTGAAATGCCATGGGATTCTAGCAGCTCTGTGCAGCTCTGAAGCCACTTTCCCACCAGACTTTCTTTACAAATGACAGAGATCCATTTCACAAATAATGGCCAAAGACCAGCATCCAAAATGTAGTTGGATCTTCTTCCCAATTTCCCTTCATTCATAGTGGGGTGGATGTCTAAAATGTGTCTACAAATGTTTATATGGCAGCAAATGTGAGTAGAAGTTTAAAGCAGCTCGCAGATAAATAGTTAATTTACAGATACTCTTCCTACACCAGCAGCCACAGCATTCTCCTGTTGCCACAGAACGTTAGACCTCTCTTAAAATCTTCTCTTCTTCCTTTTATCTATCTATTTTCCTAAACAGTAGGCTGATCATAAAGTCCAATTTGATGCAGGAAGAGACACAGAGAGTTGTGCGTCTTGTTGATGGCCCTCTACAATGTGTAGAAATTCTGAAACATGAAAGGTAATCCAAAGATCTCAGGACAGCAAAAGAAAGCAAGCAAGCAAGCAAACAAACAAATAACAACAAAAATTGATTCTTACTGATAATCTGGTTTAGAGATAAAATGCCTCCTTTACTTCAGATTGCTTATCTGTGTGATGTGGAATTTGTAACCAAAGAGCATTTATCGGGCACTTGGATGATGTTAATACCACTAAGTACACCCTGCATTTATCTTTAGCAGTTCTCGTAGGCTTCAGGGGAAGAGAAAAAAAAGAGGTTCCTCTCATTTCCAGCCAAGTTACCTATGAAGGAGATGCAAGTCCTTTTTTATCTCCTAAAGAGAACTACTAGTAGCTCAGGTGGTTGACTTTAATTAATAAACAGCAGTGTGATTAACAAACTGCATGTGATTAACAAACAGCAATGATATTACTCTTTGAAGTCTCCATCCAATCAGATGCTTAAATACTCTTATCACAAATATCAGATAATAAGTTAATTCAGTGCCTTCCATAGACTTTTCACACTCCTTTTAAAAAAATGTAGACACACTGTCCCTGTAATCCTCAGAACTTTGCACTACTTATGGCTGTAAACCTAATTTCCAATCTCAGTTTGTTCAGAGCTGAGTCTGTTCCTTCTGTCTACCCTGCCTGATGGCTTAATACCAGGGTCAATGGGTCCAATGCCATCATCTCATCTGGGAATCACAAGTTTTTTAAAAACAAAAGTCAATGATCAGACTGCAAAGCTGAGTTCTGATGGAGAACGAAAGTCTCTTCATCAATATTCATTTTTTTTTTTTAGACAAGCACCTGGGCAAATTGTCACGTCCTACGCTGCCTGTTTAGGGGTGGCATGAACCTGATGGAGAACCACATGCTCAATTGAACAAGCAGTAAAGGGATCATTGCTTCTGGCACTATCGGAGGCCGTGATCACACATTTTCTGGCAATTACAAATGCTCAGGTGAGCACCAACACTGATTAATTATACAAGGAAAGTGCCATGCACATGCCCTGCTCCAGCTTGTACAGTTACAGGTAAATTTTTATTGAGTGGTTGACAAGGAGGAAAGTAAGAAAGTTTGCCCTTCTTTGCTTGTTAGGATCAAACTGGTGTGTGCCTCACAGCTCTTAATCACAGGAGACAGGTCCCATTACTGTTGTGAGTAGACTGTAAAGACCACAGTACCTTTCCACAAGGGAATAGATAGACTTCATGCTAATGTGTTTGGAATTGAGCAGTGCTTTCTAAACAGAGCTGAATCAAGATTTGTATCAGTTAGATGCCCTGGATGCATCTGGGAAGTAAGGTAGGGAAAATACGGGGAAATAGAAGAGGTTTTGGATCCTGCTGCTCATTCTAGGTTAGAATTGCGAAATAGAAGGGGAGAGAGCACCTCAATTTTATTGTGTAGGAATTTCTTAAATATGGGTATATTCTTTCAGATCAGCTGTAATGTGCAGAGATGTCTCATCCTTCACTCATAATGTGTTTCTTTTTCTCTCAGTTCCTTAAATTTGTGGTATGGAATTCAGTTTACTTAGTCAACTGAAGAGCTATGCTGCTCTCTGCTTTCCCTTATGGGAGCTTAGACATCAAACTCATATGATGGTAAGCAGGGTGACATACACTTCGGACGTATCTCTACTTATATGAGTCTCTAGACTACGTAACATACATTTAGTCTAGAGATTAGTCCTGAGTGAGTTTTTCTCCTTTTTCCACCTGATTCCAAGATGAAGAATTGCAATTTTCATCAGTCTCATTCATATGAATCATAGAATCACAGAATGGTTTGGATTGGGAGGGATCTTACAGACCATCTACAACCCCCCTGCCATGGGCAGGAACACCTTGCACTAGACCAGGTTGCTCAAAGCCCTATCCAGCCTAACCTTGAACACTTCCAGGGATGGGGCATCTATAAGGTAAGTAATATGTAAGGAAGCATGTCAGCAGCTCTGGACAGGAAGAGTTGTTGCTCAGTCTACAGCCTGTGCTGATAGGCACAGCAGCACCTATTGCTTTTCTAAATCAGTCATGCTCCATTTTAACAGTACTCAGATCTTCTGCCCATGCAGCACAAGGTCTCACTTGGGCACAGGATTCATTTCCATGTAAGCAGCTGATGCAGCGACTAGGCTTGTGGTTTCAGCAGCTGGTGTTTTCTCATTGGTGCATGGCACATGGCCTCTTGCAAGCAAAATGGACTTTGCCAAGCAGAAAAACAAGCCATCATCGTTACACAAGCAAAAATTAAAAACAAAACCTAAGCTTGACAAATTAAGTCTTGTGAATCAAAGTGCCAGAACCATCGCAGCCTATTTTCAGACAATACTTGCTTAAAAATCCTAAAGTAATGCAAGGGGGTGAACATAAAAATACCCCAAAAAAACAAAAAATCCCAGGCTTCTATAAGCTTGAAATATACTTGAATGCCAGGGTGGGAAAATTGGTAGGTTCTGTTGAACTAAAGTAACTACCATGTACATGATCCTAGGGGAGTCATCTCAAATCCTTGATGGGATGCAAATGAAAGTCATTATGAAGGTCAAAAAACATTCAATCTGAAAACAGAAATTCAAACTGTCTTGAGACATGTCCTGTGAAAGTGGATATCTTGTTCCTGGCAGCACAATTATTTTGTGCCTGCATGGTGAATCATGACCATTTGCTTTTCTTTTCTGGGATATACTTTCAGATGGATATGTTTTGTCCTGTGAATCATGATCTAGTACTGTTGTAAGGCTAGCTGAAAAGAGGAAAGTGAGAGGTTGCAGAGAGTGAGGTTGCAGAGGATGAGTACTTGAGCCCAAGTAGGGCTACTATTAGGGTGAGTATCCCCAAAGTACTACTTTGTGGCTGCTACTATAAATGCTACATTTTCCTTTAAGAAGTAGAGATTTCCATGAGATTATGAGCATCACTTTGTAGAGACGTTCACCAAGGACAGTACCTCAAAGAAAACATTTCCTCACAAAGAAATGCTTTTTTTTTCCGCACTAGGAGCAACATTTTGATGGCCAGTTCATTTGAGTGATCCACAGTGACTGCTGGATGGTTCTGCAAGCTCCACTTCTACAGGAGCTTTGAATTTACCTGCAGATGTCAAGAGAAGAGCATAGCTCTGGGCTATTCTAACAAAACAACAGTCATTGTTTTCTGGCTTCACAGTCCTGTAGCCAGAATCTGTTTTGTTTCAGAGGTGAGTTCTTTTACATCTAAACCACCTTGCAATATATATATCAATATATGACTGTTAATTGACAATAGCTTTGCTAACATGTAATGTACAATTATCAAGTATCCTGGTTGGGACTGTGGCAAGGATATTGTCACTATTTTGGGGATAACTACAGCTTACAAATAGTCCTTGTAACCAAGTACTGTGTGCGTGTTTGTGTGAGTCTACAAGGCTGGGTCAACTGAACTTCAATCCTCTTACTATCTAGCCACTAATGAATCCTTTATACAAGATACTGATGATATACACAGCTCTTTCACTTATTCCCAGCATCCAGATTCTCCTTAATGACGTTGCTAGTCTCTAAATTCTTCCCACTTGCTCAGTGGTGTTTTGGTTAAAGGATCCACAGAGGTCAGCTGCAGATGGATCACAGTCCTCTTGGCCTGTAGTGTGAGGATATCCTGATGCATACAGCCCAGAATTGCCTTCATAAATTATTCAGTAAGACTTATCCAAGAGAATAATGATGATGATAATAATGATGATGATGATAATAATAATAGTAGCAATAGTAAATCTAAATTAGGTCTGTTGGGCTTTGGCAAGGATTAAGTATGCCAAACAAAGAAGAATAATGCTTATTAGGATTATGTGAAGCAGGCAGATAATTTAATACACATGTTCTGGTTTTCTGCCCTCTGGTCAGTGGTTTCTGGGACAGAGACGCAACAAGGAACACATTCTCAGAACTTACAGGGCAATGGTCTCCCAGTACTGGCTTTTCAATTTATTAAATTAACTGGATGGCATAAATAATGTCCTCAGGGAAGAGAAAAACAAAGACATCACCAGATGATATAAATAGCAGCTGACAAAATGTCAATGATTCTTCTGAAAAAGATGCTAATGTAGAGGCTTTCTAGGTATGGGTTTATGGTAGAGGTCTGAAAGAGTTTTAAATAGTTGACTAGCTTAAAAGGGCAAGAGGGGTCTGAATTTCAGTGTAAGTGCAGCCAAGTTATGTACTGGCTAGTCTAGAATAAAAGTTGATGAAGCCTAAGTAGACATAAATCTTTGGACACTTTCTGAAAAGCCACTTTGAGCAGTAATAATGTTAGCACTTGTCATTAATACCTGACTTTTCATCATTGGAATTCAAAACACTTGACAAGGGAGTTCAGTTTCATTATCCTGCCTTTATAAATGGGGATTTTGAAATACACAGATAAGAAACTACTGCTCTCCAGAGAGAGAAGGAGGAAGAGGTCCGTGTATTCTGTGTCCCCTTCCAATATGTTCAGAATTTGCTCTGTGTAAAGGCAGAGATCAAATTCTGGGTGGCTCCAGAAATATATGAGGACAAGCTTTATTCAATTACCAGTTATAGAATGAAGACATGAAATTCCTTCACTCCACCCTTTAATCTGGCCCTCTCTTGACCCAGGAGACCAGAATGAGATGCAGTTCTCAACGCAGTGTGTGAGTATTCAGAACAGTCACACATCTGTACAAGGTTGGCTCTCCCTCAGCTGATTTCACAAGACAAACTAGAACTGTTTTGACTCTTTAAATAACAGTGGAAAACTTGTGTCCTTATGCAAAGTTTCCCCCAGATTTTTTTTCATGGAGGATGAAGCATATTAGATTAAGACACAGCCCACAGCACAGCTCAAAACCCCTGATCACCCATTATGTCTGTCCATTGACCCCCTGACTCTGGCTGGGAAAAGTAAGGTGGCTTTCCAATCTGCGAGCTGGTTTGCACTCAAGGATTGACCCTCCATACATTAAGTGCATAAGTGAGAGTCACCACTTGGATTTGGGAATTTGATGCTGAGTTATCTTAAAGTTGCTTCAAGTCCAGAAACTACACTAAGTCCTCAGGAACAGACATCTTTTTCTAGTTTCTGGCTATTGATGGGATGTATGCAGTAACTAAGCTTTTAGCTACGTAGGTAGAGGAAAATAGAAAGGACTGAGGAAACATTCAGAGTATAAATGGCAGAACTGAGTTGAGGTGACTAAGGAAGGGGGTGCTGGAGTGTGCGGAAACTATAGCAACTAAAACCTACAGAGTCATATTAAAGCTTTTTAACTTTGTAGAAAGGGAACCTGTATCTGAAAACTTCGGGATATTTAAAAGAACTCTGGGATTGACCTTGAAAAATCTTTTCACTCTCTTCATCAAGACAGACAAGTTTTCTTGTGACATCTGCTGATTTGACTCTGGTGTGTAGGTTCATGCAACCAAAGGTTGCCATTCAAAGTGTCTGGGTACAGATAGTGCTTGCAAGTAATAGGCAATGAATAAGCTAAAACTGCCAAGATCCTTTTGTAACAGAAAGTGCCATGTAATTGTCTTGAGAACTGCAGCTTGTTTTATCTCCTTGCATTTTTCATGTCTTCTAGACAGCTCAACTTGCAAGGAATGCGCATCCTGGCATGACATCAGCTCTCTGGCCTCCAGCAGTCAAATGGAAAAGATCAGATTGTACTTGATGTCCATATACATACCAAGCGTTTTGCAATTTTACATGGATATGGAAAGACTAAATACAAATATATTTGTGCACAAAGATGAATCACTCAGAGAAAGCAAATTTATAGATAATCACTTTTTAAAAATCATATGGCTGATGGCCCAAGGGAAAGGCTCCAATGAGACCTTCTTAGCAGCCTTGCAGTACCTAAAGGGGCTGACAAGAAAGCTGGAGAAGAGCAGGTAGGGATAGGACAAGGAGGAATGGCTTTAAAGAGATAGACGAGAGATTTAGATGAGGTCTAAGGAAGAAATTCTTCCCTGTGAGGGTTGTGAAGCCCTGGCACAGGTTGCCCAGAGAAGCTGTGGTTGCCCCATCCATGGTAGTGTTCAAGGCCAGGTTGGATGGGGCTTGAAGAAACCTGATATGGTGGAAGGTGTCCTTGCCTGTGATAGAGAGCTTGGAACTGAATGAATTTCAGGGTCCCTTCCAAACCAAACCACTCTAGGATTCTATGAGATAAATCTCAAAGTTTTCTACAAAGAGCATCTGCAACAAAGAGGTTAGGAACTGTTGTGTAAGTTAATCCTGTTCCCCTAACGCATTTAGTAACTGTGAAAAAGGCTGTATTTCTTAAGAGAAAGGAAAAAGATCAGTTTGATTACTTCAGCAGAGGAAAGCTGAGGTGGGATATAACTGCTCCTTGTATATTTATCAAATAAAAATAACAAAACAGTAGACTAGAAGGAGGGTTTTGTAAACTGAGAGATACTCTTGCTAAAGAGAGAAGTAGGTATAACCTTGCATTTCATATTTACAGGCTAGAATTAGAAGAAGACTAAAAAAAAAATAAGTTCTGGTAAAGGTTGTGTTATAGAAATATTATTGTAATAGAATTATAGAATGGTTGGGGTTGAAAAAGACCTGAAGATCATCTAGTTCCAAACCCCCTGTCATAAGCAGGGACAACCTCCCAATAGACCAGGTTGCTAAGTAAAAACCAGACATTTATTAGAAGTAGAGCTAGATAAGATTATACACAGGAGTAAATGACATTACCAGCTCTGTCCTAGGCTTCTAGATTGACAAGGTGGAACCTGCACTTAGTCACAAGATACAGGCCATTATAGTCCCCAGAGAAAACCCAACACAGCCTAGCCTAACCACTAGCCTAGTCTTTAGCCAATGAAATTCTCTCTTGGTTTTAATTATTCGCCAGCTTAATTTCTTCTTCCCAATCCCAGGTGACAGAAGAGGAGAAAGTTGACTTGCTTAATCTTCAGTTAGGCATTTTAATTTTTGTGATGGGGAGATTTAGGCTGAAACCATCCATGATCTCCTGAAAACAAAATTGCAAAGATTATCATATTTCAGAACTCTGACTTGTACCTTACAGAAAGGAGCAAAATTCTATACATTCAGCTAGTAAATTTACTCCAGATGAAATCAGGGAGGAAAAATCCCACATGTACTATTGTTGAATTCTGCTGCTAGCCATTAAATGCAGAATTTAAGTCAATACTACATATTTTTTTGAGATCCCCTTGTGTGACTATAATCCTATATTTCTTCTTCTATGATTTCCTATGAAGGTTCATCCAGGAGAAAAACCTGGAAGCTTGTAAGAGAATTTTGACTATTCTTGGCTAATCTTATAGACTAAGTGAGCCAAAATTTCAGATTAATGCCTAATGAGTGGAAATCTTGGAAGAGGGTAAAGGAAAAGTCTGTTCTGCCCTGTTACAGGTTTGGCTGTAACAGTCATTTTCTCCTTCTTAGTAACTGGGACATCACTGCATTTTTTTACTTTAGTCTGAGGACAATGCTGATAACATGCCCAGTATACAAACTGAGGGGCGCCACCCAGAAGGGAAGATGGCTGCTAGGATCAGGCTGAGTATTGGACTGTGAGTGGTGAGCAATTTGTATTGTGTATCACCTTACTGTCCTTTTTCCTTTTTCCTTTTAGTTTTGCATTTTCTCCCTTTGTTATTTCCTTTATCATTATTATTATTGGTGGTAGCAGTAGTATTTTTTATTACACCTTGGTTACCGGAATGTTCTTACCTCAACTGATGAGATTTACATTCTTTCGATTCTCCTCCCCATCCCTCTGGAAGCAGGGGGGAAGTAGTGGGGGAGTGAGTGAGCAGCTGTGTGGTTCTGAGTTACTGTCTGGGCACACCCATGACATACCCTTAAATGACAACCACTTGGTGAACAGTTGCCTGAAATTAAATGGCAGGAGGTCTAGAAGAGGCAGATATAAATAGTAAGAAATCTAAGATTAGACTACCCAAACACATAGATTTCTACTATATCTAAGGAAGTTCAATGAATATGATATTATGATGTCGGTCAAGATAAAACTCATGTGGTCCATAAATAATAGGTTAAGTCATTCTCTAACAACAGACTCCAAACTGAATCTCATGAGGACAGAAGTTTAGGACTAAAAGGAGCCTCCTGAAACCAGCTTGCTCAGTTCTATTCTCTGAGGCAGGATAATTATTTCTAACAACTGCGTCTCTGACCTGCCTTTAAACAGCACCAGAGGATATTCCAGAAAATAACTGAAATTAGCATTTGTAACATCATATCTAAGGAAAGCCTTTGTTAATCACAAACCTTGATTTTCTTCATAATTTCTTGAACTTCTCTCAAGGAGGTGAACAAAATACTTGAGCTACTTCCACACTTCTTCATATGGGAGTATTTACTTATTAGTAATGCTCAACCGATCTTTCAAGATTATAACGATTATTCCCTGGCTTTTTATACATCCAGGATATAAGATCTGATGATGACAGTACTTGAAAAACAGAATTGCCCTTGGATTACTCTTCTGCCTGCTAATGAACTCAAACTATCATTAGTTGTAATTGATTCCAGCTTGGACATACCCAGTCTCAGTCTTGTGTGGTTTTCTCCAGAATTACTTTGCACTTCCAATTTAACGTAAAGTTCTCATCAAGGGGTATATACTAAACTCAAGGTTTCTTCTGTATTTGAAAAAACAATACCTTTTTTCATTTAAATAAAGAAGCCTACTTCCACCTAGAACCCCAAAACAACAAACTGAGAAAAAACCAAACCAACCAAACAAGAAAAGCTCTTTTGTTTACAGGAATATTATCTGGGAAGCCAAAACCAACTTTATTTTTTTTATGGCTGCAGAAAAAAGGCCAGAGATCTAGTAAAGAAACAGAGGCAATGCTAAACTTTTCACAATGGCACGTGAGACTGGGTTCAACTTCAGATTCCGACATATGAGTTAAATGAAAGAAAAAAAAAAATAGCCAACTTATCCATTTGAGTTAAGGGAAGGATTTGGTTAATTAAATAGATGCCTGATATCATTTGAGACAGCCCAGGGTACTGTAAGTGCACTGCAGCTGCTAGCTCAAAAGACCTCAGGTCTCCTGTAGGGTCCTACATATATCATCATGTATCATATATGCCAGATCTATGCAGACATCCCATATGTTCTACACATTGCATCATAACTGTTTTCCATAGCCAGATAAAGAGAGGGAAAGGGAGAGAAATATATCCATCTGTAGCATGAGTGAATAGCTGATATTTTATTGTTCAAATTCATACTCTTCTAAGCTTATGCATAAGTACTCTGAAAAAGTTCACTGGGTTTTAGAGGCCTCTTCAATCTGGCAGAAGAAGTCTTAGTAAATCTCAGTGTTTGGAATGTAGAGCTAAATTAATTCAGCTACAAAATGGAGCACGTTTAAGAAATTATGATGATTTACTACTGGAATTATCTGTTAAGGGAAAAGGCAGCTCCCCTGCTTCAGGGCTGAATGACTTTCTGGAAGAAGTTCCTAAGTCAAACACCTGTCATTGGGTTCATGAGAAGGGAAATAATTTTTATTTCTAGCCCATGCTTTCCATATTAGATTTAAGACCTTCCTAGTCTTAAAACTCTCATAAGACAGATACATGCTGTCACCTTCTGAGTACCAGTTTGTTGCCTTAGTTTCCAGGCCATGCTGACTTTCACATTTAATCCAAATGTCTGCTCTGGAGTCATAACTAAAGAAAATGTTTTTCCTTGAAGTGGTCATTGTAACATAACCAAAGGTTTGTCCTACTTTTGTTATGATGAGTTATAACATATAAACTCAGAAATCCATTTATAACAAACTCAGAAATTCAGCACTGTGATTATCTGAGCTCTTTCCAGCAGTCATTTTGATGTATTTCTCCATTTTCAGAGGTTATCCTTTGAGTATATGAGGAAGTTTTAAAGCCAAATTCTATTTCTAAATCAAGCATTTTGCAATCTGCTTCAGCACCTGAGGGAAGGTAGGACTGAGTTGGCAGATCAGGAAAATTATAGCAGCTCAGCTCTCCTCCCAGAGGAGGCCACAAAGATGCTCTGAGAGCTGGACCACCTCTCCTAAGTAGACAGGCTAAGAGAGCTGGACTTGTTCAGACTGGAGAAGAGAAGGCTCCGGAGAGACCTCAGAGTAGCTTGTAGTACCTAAAGAGGCTGACAAGAAAGCTGGAGAGGGACTTTTTACAAAGGCCTGTAGAGATAGGACAAGGGAGGATGTTAAACTGACAGAGGATAGATTTAGATGAACATTAGAAAGAAATCCTTCCCTGTGAGGGTGATGAGGCCCTGGCACAGGTTGCTCAGAGAACTTGTGGCTGCCCCATCCTTGGAAGTGTTCAAGGCCAGGTTGGATGGGGCTTGGAGCAACCTCGTCTAGTGGAAGGTGTGCCTGCCCATGGCAGGAATGGTGCAACTGGATGAGTTTCAAAGTCCCTTCCAACCCAAATCATTCTATGATGCTATGATAATCATGTTCATAGCCAGCTCCATGATGGAAACCTAGTGTAACCCAGAGGAGTGAGAATCATCCAGGAAGAACTGAAACCAAATTGCTATGGAGTTCTGCAAAAGGGGGTTTGTCACCATCAAGGAGCAAGTCCTCAGCAGAGTGAATGAGTCTGTCTGATCAGATACACTGATCAGGTGAGGTCAGGTGAGGATGTTTTACTTCTTTGCCAGCCCAGCCCATGGCCCATCTAAATCCAAGCACTAACACCACCCAACTAGGCTTCTACTTCACCACCCTACAGGTAACGTCCATAGGCAATGTCCATTCCAGAAAGTTGGAGAGAGACTGCTTGGAGACTCCAATTGCACAATGGGCTCAGCACTCAGCTAGCACAAAAAAGTTCAAATCCCTGGTTTATCTCTGCTAATATATAAGGGATTTGCACTGGGGTTTCCTATCCTCCTACAGAGTCAGGAGACCACTGACAAAGTTATTCGTCTGTCTTAGGTGCAGCGGGCAGTGGAGAAACTTTATGCAGTGGCAAATCTGCAAAACCAGGTAGCAAGATGGGGATGAGAATCAGGCTTCTGCAGTCTCTATTACTTCTCTATCCCGTGAATATGGGGAGTCTGTAGGTTGGTCGGGTAAAAGTCCACATGACCAAGCCATCTGTTACATGCAGCTCAGTAAAAAGACCTTGTTTTGCCAGAGCAGTTACTCAGCTATGCCACTTATCAAACTAGAGGCTGTTTTAATTAGGCTCTGCATTGTTCAGACTCAGGACCTCATGTAGCAAGTGAAGCAAAGTTTAGGGGTGACTGTGTGCAGCTGCTAAAAGCTGCTTTGCAAGCAATAAAGTGTGGAAAAATAAAGCCTGGGGACATATTTTATTCAGCTTCAGCATGGCTCAGCAGGAAGGCTAGAGCCTGGATGAATGAAGGACTTTAAATTCCATTGAGATATTTTCAAGATTATTTCCTGATGACCCCATTTAAAGAAGGAAATGAGTCAGGTTGCTGGGCTACTTCCATAATTTCCCATGCCCTGGGGACAGAAATCAGTGTTTCAAGTAGCCCTGAGGGTGTTGATAAAAGGTCTCTTAACATACATTGGATATAGGGTTACTTTGCTCTAGATCTCTGTCATTTTATATGCAATATGAAAACTATAAATCTGAGAGATTCTGATGTGTTTGCTGGGACTCAACTGTACCAAAATAGACATCTCCACAAGAACTAGTTTTTCAAATTTCCTCTCAAATGAAAAAAAGACAGAAAGGTAATTTCAGTATGTGGCTTCATCCTGAAAGAAGAGTCATCCTAAGAGAGTGAAAGTAATCTTCCAGTGAATCCAAGAAGTGAATCTTTTTTTGCCAATGCGTGCGAAAGAAAGTTAACCAACCAGATACCATGTGTTCAGATTAAGTCAATTGCACTCAGAATCATAACTGAAATGGATGTCTAGATTGGGATGGAAGACCTTCGGTTGGTCTTAACGCTAGGTGTGAGTTGGCAGCATTAAGTGTAAGCATATAAAGATAATGATTAAGCGCTGTAACTTCTAAGATTCAGATGCAGTATGCTGCACCAGCACAGGCTCCCTGTGCAGCTTTGAGGTAACACAGCTGCCTAGACACAGGCTATTTTTTGTGGCTCCCAGGTGCTACCATGGTCTCCCACAAATCTTCATCATATCTCCCCTTCTATGTTGAAGTTGTCTCTAAGGCATCTCCAATGACCCAGAATCCCTATATAAGAAAAACTTAAAAAAAAACCTTAATTTTTTGCATTCCTCTACTTGCAACAATAATCCTCATATTTCACTGGTCCTCTAGGTTGGTAAAGAGCAGAGGGGACATGGTAAGGGCTTGTTGTGAAGATGCTAAAGGCAGTAACTACAAGGCACTTGGCTACACAAGGGATTACAAAGTGAGAACTTTTGGCTGCTTCGCTATTCCTTCATCTGGATATTGGGCATAATAATACAGGGGAAAAATGGAGTTAAGTTTCAGTGGTCTTCAGAAAGAAACTTAAGGGCTGTTCCTAGGTATGACCTATGACACACTCTAAATCTCCCATCCAGACAATTGGAGAATATCAGACTCCAGCAAAAAGCTACATATACAGTTCTGTGTATCAGATGCTGAGAAAAACGTAAGAAGGACAAGGAGGCAGTGACATCGCTCTGAAACACCAGTTTCTTATGCCATTATGTGCTAATCTGCATCTGGCTTCCTGCTATGGACTTCGGTGAACACCTGCAGTGACTTGGTCCTGGACTTCACACACATTACCTGTAAAATGGCAATAAAAGCCAGCAATCAAATAAAAAGCAACATGTCTGCTGCAGTGCACCAGTTTGCCTGATGAACCTGGAGCTCCAGATAAAAATTCCACTTGAAATAGGTGGTGATGATTAACAAAAAGCAGCCCCGTTACTCAAGACGATGCTGAGGGCAGCACACGACTGAAGAAAACAGCCTGATCATGTTTCTCCTCTAACTTTTCCAGACCAGCTGCTGCCAAAGAAGAGAGAGAGAAAACACAAGAAAGAAAATAGAGTGGAGAGGAAAGAGAAATTAAAAAGCAGGGGCTCTACATTTGTTATACACTGGAGAATTGAGGGAAAAGAATGCTTTCCCATGTGGACAAAGGTCTCTGCTCCTGTACCCAGTGAGTCAGATACAAGCCTTGCTGGAGTCAATGGATAGACTCTCTTTGACTTAGTTGGCTCTGGATCAGACCCAAAGTTCCCATAATGATGGCTAAGCCTGACCTGCTTACTGGGATGCCTTTAGGCTTAACAGAGCCAATAAAAACCTTGTCCTCTAAAGAGTACTTTTTGTTTTCATGAGGTTACACTAAAGTTAGCTGCTGGAACCAACACAGCTTCTTCACATCTGGACTGATGTCCTTGCAGCCACAGGCTTCTTTGTCATGTGAAAACCCCATGGGAGATTATTTCTGGACACCAGAATACGTACCATTATTTCAGCATAGACGGCATGTCAACACAACTGGATGTATGCCAAAGCAAGAGACGCCTAGGCATCTCTAGGACAGAGGTTGTCATCTAATCCTTTTTCCACAACACTCGTGGCAAAAAACATTGCCAAGAACATTGCCAGGCACTCTGGTGTGTTATTTCCCAAAAGCATGTCTTTATCTCCAGCTGCCAATTCAGCAGTGTTGCCTGTTTCCCCCATTTTAGCTGATAATTTAGGGGCTTTTGTGCTCCTATCTGGAGTCAAATCACAGTTTCTCGACATCTTGAAGTTCAGCTGTTTCCAAAGCACACAGCAGATCTTCACACTATACCATCCGGTCATTTGCTGACGCTACAACTAAAAATGAAGCAGCAGAAATGCAGACGTAAACCCTTATTTTTACAAACCTAAATTCTTATTGTGGCAATCTAGTCAAGAAGTGTCTAAATTGCCGTAGAAGATGTTCTCAGCAATTAGGTCATGTAAAGACATTTATATTACAAAGATTTGAATGAATTTTACCTATCCTGTCAAGAGACGCGGCAGTGGCTACACCAGTCTGGCTTTGCTGTGATGTGCTGTGACCAATACCTGGGCAAACAAGCTTTCCAGATCTTCAGTGGGAAAACAGGAACCTCCTGTTTGCTCTGAAAGTAGAACACATTTACAGGGAATTTTTGTCTCCTTTTTCTTCATTACAGCTCACAAAGGTAAGGCTTTCTTCCCTACCTCTCAGCAATCATTGATCACCCTGACTAGATGGCCAAGTCTACTGTTCCTCTTGTCAAGCCTGGAAATTTGTCTGATTATGTTATATTCATTAAAATACTTGATAGAGAGGATTTTTCAACCTGTGCAGGGTATAGTATTACTCCACTGAAATTAAGGTAGAGAAGGAGGGGGGCCAGAAGATTCTTATCTAATGTAAATAAGCCGTGAAATCACTAATTGTGTAAGAAGCAAGCATCTGACCCCAAAGGGACCCTAGAGGCCATTGATCAATAAAGAATTTTCTGTTTAGCCACAGTCTTTGGATCAGACCTTTCCTTGAGTTAGAAAATATAAGTGTATGTCACTTGTTATAAGTGGAAGAGTCACTAGTTTGGAATATTAATGACCATTTTATTCTTTGTATACAAAAAAAACATCTCTCCATGTGTTTTTAGCCATGAGAGACATCCTAGGAACTGTTTTGAACATTCTACCAGAGTTTAAACCATCAGGCCTTGCAAGTTCACTTTCATATGAATTTTTTCCTACTGAAAAATAACAGGAGGCTGTTACAGAGCCATGTCACTCAGAAAAATGTGAGACTTGCGAAAATAACTGTGAAGAAAACTTCAGTGCAATTCTTTAGTGGTTTTACAACCGAAATTTTGATGGCATACATGAACTTTCAGAAAGAAGTCAATTTTAAGACTAACTCTAGAGGATGCAGCCAAGTACATAAGATAGTACTGATTAGCAAGAGATCAAGTGCAACTAGTTCTTGGCTGTCTTGTTCAGCTCAGGAAGAAAGCTTTCAAACTGTACCTTTCTCCTCAGCATCCTCAAAATGCATTTTGTAACCATCCCATTGATGGTCTTCATTCATAGTGGAAGCTGGTGGCATCAGACCTCCTGTGTATGAATACTTTGTCATCTCTAAGGCCCTGATTCTGGTAGAAGTTACAAAAAGTCACTGCAGCAATTGGAGTATTTGTGAGATTGAAAACAAGATAGAATGTTACCTGCAGTAACTTAAGAGTTCAGATCATAGGATCCAATTATGTCGAACAAAAGAGCTCAACCCTTGGTGACATTGTTGGAGACACACAAAGCAAGTAACTGGAATATGTTCTTGTTGATGTTCAAAGCTTTTCTTGATGGGGGTCTTCTTTCAGCTGTTATTTCTTGATGCTGACAAGATTAGCAGTACTGTAAAACTGCATCCCCAACTTTGGCTTGAGTTTGGAAAAAAAAAAGGCAAATGTGAAGCAAAACACCATCTGCCAATTTTGTGTGTGGCTTGGGGAGGAAGGAGGGAGAAAGAAAGAGAGTATTATTACTATTACATTTTTCCTGAAGCAAGAATATCTAGCTAAGATCATCCAGGAAATGAAAATGAATGAAAACAATTGAAATGGCTGGAGCAGCCATTGCTGTCAATTTTGGGAAAAAAAAAAAAGACAAGACAAAACAAAAATGCTCCCTTGGCATACTTATGCTGTTTGAGGGCATTCTTTCTTGGCTGGTCCTAGCAAGAACATTTAGCTGAGTCAAATGTCTGAAGGAAGTAACCAGCCAGCTGGGTTAGCATGGCTGAAGCATACCAAATTGCAATGCCAACAACACGCAAGTCAAGGATGTAGCTGGCAGCTGAGCCAGTTACCTCTGATCCCTTGTAACAAATGATTTTCTGCCACCAAGCCTGATGCAGAAAAGAGCAAACACAACCTTCAGCATAATTCCTCAGTCAAGCTGGGTGCTTTTAGGTGAACAATTGCTTCTCCTACCACCCTTTTCTTGTTTACCTAAAATCTTGCCCTATTTCCTGCAGGACAATAGCAGGCTGGGGTGTTGACAGGCTTGTTGCATTTGTGTGCAGCAAATGTTCTTGAATATTTTCTTCCAAACACAGAAGGAGCCTCTGAAATTCCCAAGAATGCTAACAACTTGTCAAAAGTATCTTTTTATATACAAATTTTATTCTGCCCAATCCTTTCAGTGGCAGCTCCCTAGCATTAAGATTTATTCTCATTCACTGAAAATGAGAATTAAAAAAAAAAAAAAGGAAAAAAGGAAAAAAGAAAAATGTTGGGATCAAATCTTGTAATGAAAAGGTCAAGGGCATACAGGTGTGAAAGCTCCTGAGCGAGCCAAGATGTTACTGGGTCACAGGAGCTCAGTGAGCCAAGCTGAAAACCAGCATGCAGACTTGACGTCATTCATTGACCCTTGGTATTTCAGAGGGACAGGATGAGCTAAAGAAAGTAGACCTGGTTATTTCCAAGCCTTCAATTTATTAGGCTGCATCATGGACACTGTTCAAAACTCCTCCTTTAGGAAAGAGATCTGGAAAGTTGGTGTCTCTCTGGATACTTAGACTAGGAGTAGGGAATTAATACTATGGCAAAGTAATGTTTCACTCAAAAAAAAATATTTTCTATGTGAAGTGGAAAGTTAGAAAGGCAAAATATACACCCTGATGATTGGAGATTGTAATTTCCCAAACTAAAGCTCACTTAGTTAATTGTTTCCTGGGGGTAAGAAGTATTTTCTGAGCAAAAATTATGGAAAATTGAAATTATTTCTATATTTGCTTTATTTTATTCCAATTACATGATTCTTGATAATATTCAGTGAAAGAGCCATTCAAAATAGTTAACAGATAAGGCACAATACTTTGCTTTTTTAAAGGCTATCTTCTTCCCTGTGCTCTTAATATCACCAATTTTTTTGCAAACTGTCAATGAGAAAGAAAAATAATCCCAACATTTCCAAGAATTGCTCTGATCTTTGTTCTTCAGATTTCTGGTATAAACCTGTCTGAAACCTTCAGATCAATACAGGCTCCATGCCCCAGTGATGCTCATATTACACAGGGTGGAGTTCTGGCCAAAATCTTCTGCTATTTTGCTATGGTCCTAGGGAAATCTATTCACTTCATGTCCTGGATGAATGCTAAAGGCCAGCCTAACTCTTCCCAAATGGCCTTCTGGTTAGTGGGTTGTGTAGGCTGGAATGTCAAGGACAAGCAGATGGTCTATCCACATACACAGATCATATTTACCTGGCTGTACATCAGCAGTAACCCTTGGGAAGTCATCACTCTAGTTCTGATCTGGCTTGCACACAGGTGATGCAGGCTTAATTGGAAAAAGCTCTTTTGGAGTCAGTTGTGGCTTAGCTCAGCATACTCAGCATCAAAACTTGTTTCTGCAGATGACTCTCACACTTCCATCTTAGATAGATAATCTCAAATCAAAATAAATAATTCAGTTCCATTAAATCTCATTCTTTTTTGATGGTTTGCTATGTTTGATCTTTCTCTAGCTCTATCCAGAATTTCATAATAGAACATAGCAGATTTTATGCAGTTCCTTAATAACCCTTGATGTTTCCATATTAGTTCTATTTCTTGGATTATTCTTTTTATTAAGTGTTTTATATAAAGTGAATGAGGGCCTAGAAAACCAGATTTCAGTTGTTTGGTTGACTTGGATTGCCTTATGTGCACTGAAATCACCAAAAGCATGATGAACACAGTTTGCCACAAAATTAAGTACTTTGCTCCTTCTCCCTTTTCCCCACCACTTTGCCCTTCCCCAAACTGCCACATCCATTTTCATTGTGTACCTTCGGATGTTATTACATACAATGCATGGGGGCTTCACTGGACCCATCTCAGGGGCATCCTTGCCTTTTGAGTGGCTTTTTAGGTTTTTCCATTCAGCAGTGAGTGTTTGCACATAAATATGTATGCGTGCTTAGTTCTGCTGTCATTCTCCATAATAACACCAAGTTGTCAAATTCTGCTCTGACAAAGGCATAACCCCATTTGGGCCAACCATAAGACTATGCTACTAAATAATGTCAGTCAGAGCCCATTCTTGAGTTCTGACTGATAAAAATAAATTATCTCCCTCCCACACACACT
Source organism: Bolborhynchus lineola (assembly GCA_025448015.1). Classification (NCBI taxonomy): domain Eukaryota; kingdom Metazoa; phylum Chordata; class Aves; order Psittaciformes; family Psittacidae; genus Bolborhynchus; species Bolborhynchus lineola. The sequence continues at coordinate 9,044 of JAOEHX010048203.1, read as the reverse complement.
AAAATAAGCAGCTACAGGCAATCCTCCAGTTGCAATTGAGGTCACTTGCTTTATCCCCTGGCTGTGCTCAAGTATTGTCTGAGAATTTGCTTTTGGACACAGTTCAAAGCTATGCCAGGGGCTACGCTAACAATGTAATGTTGTGAGCAGCTGTGGGACACTGCACAGATACATGACTTGGCTCTTCTTATTTATTGGTATAGACATAGAGACTGAAGCAAAAGTAAAGCCTAACTCCACAAGAATAAGTCTAAGTTAGTTAACCAGCTACAGTATAACTATCAGCCAAGCAATTTTTGTAAAGGACATGAGTGGAAAGCAGCTTATAGATAACAAGTTTGATTCAAACCTTTTATGCTGTCTGATCAGGAGTGCTCTTAAATCTTCAGTCATGCTATTGATGTATTTAAAAGATTTATTCCTTCAGGAGTTTCTCGTGTGTCTGAAAGCATTTGAAAAGCTTTGGGATTGTGAGCTGTGATTCCTGTTACAGTTGGTATAATACAGTGATCTGTTGCCACTATGTAACGGCTGCTTTAGCTCCCAGCATCACATTGCACATTGCAGGGTCCCAACCCGCAGACCACTTGAGCACTTGCTCAGGTTTAAGCAGAGATTATTCTGTTGGTTTTAACAAGCTTTGGTTGAATCTGGGGTACAGCCACACTATGACTTTGATATAGAAAGATCTACAAAGAAGACACAAGGCCCCAAATCTCACAAAGCAAGAACATCCTGAATTCCCTCTTGGTCCTAATGCTGCAAAACACTCTGAAACTCAGTGAGCCTGTATATGTCATTGGGTCTGAACATCAGGTTTCTCTTACAGGGATAGAAAAGTGTTTCAAAAGAGGTGCTTCCAGATGATCTGAGCTTCCAGCTAGGGTAGATCATCAGAATCTTTGAGAGCTAGTGCTGATTTGAGTACTCAAAAGGGTTGAAAAAACACATTTTAGACTGGTGAAAACTTCTTTATCACACATATACCTAGAAACCGTCTTCTGAATTTAGGTACCTAATCCAGTCCAGCTGTATTCAGATAAAATACAGGCATGCTCCATTTGCTCATCACTTCAACTTTTTGCTGAGACCAAAGAATGGTGTCCTCAGCCTAAAGAAAATAACTTCCAATAGCTTGCATTTGCTGCTGCATATATATTTCAAAAAACCAAGTGAGAGTTAGTGATAACCATCATTTTCCAACAAGTAACACTGAAAACTTCTAGCTGCTCTCTTCACTTTGCTTTCATAGCATATACAGAGAAATGGGAAGTTCAGAGTAAACCAGCACATTTGAGAGGGGCAGCCAAGTAACATAAGCCGTGGTCTAGTCTGGAGAGAGATATTTTTTCTCCATCAGTTGTGAGGAGTTCCTAGAAGGTAAGCTCCGGCTTAAAGGTCTCTTCTTAGCCTTGAGAGAAATTGAATCTTAAAAGAAATGGTCAGTTTTAATACAACAAATTCATGATCAAGTGTCTATTTGTGGTGTATTTAGATTAATCACAGACCTCTCTCAGCTTTAAAAAAAAAACCTAAATTTTGGTATAAGAACTGTGGTTTTTTTATAGTCTCTAAGGCTTTCTTTTGGGCAAAGTTGTTTGGGTTTGGTTTATGGATTTGTTTGGTTTTAAATAAAAATGCAGTATTCTTTATCTCAGGCTTTAAAAAGAATGTCTCTGTTTTTTTTTTTTCCTAGAGAAATGGGCTGTCTGGATGTGCACGAAAGATATATCTAGCTTTTTCTTAAATATCTCCAAAAGTGGAGGCTCCATTTCATCCCTAAGTAATTACTTTTAGAAATTCACAATCATTCCTATTAGGAAGTTTATTGTGATATCCAACCTAAATCTCCAGCTGCAATTTCAGTCCAGAATCTTATGTTCTGTCCCCAGTAGACGCAGAAAATAGCTTAGACCCTGGCAAAATGAACCAACCACAGCATAAATTAGAATCAGTTAAACCGTTTGGCAAGAGCTGTAATGTGAAACACTGAAATTGTTTTACCATATTGGTGTCATTAATCCTAAATGATGAGACAAAGAGTTACAATTATTGGGAAAAAGTTTAAGAAGGGTAAAACAAAGCACAGGTTGATGAAGTCAGACTCTTTCTATCTGGTGACTGCTGTAAAACAAAGAATTAAACCAGTTGAACCAAAAGCAGACAGAGAAAACAGACACCTCAAGTAACACATGCTGTTTGATTCTGTGGTAAGGAAAAATTGCCTGCTAGTGTGGAAACTGGCAAAAGGCTTTTCATTCTCAGCAGAATTGTAATGACTTATATCTCCTATCAACCTGTTGCAAGAAGCAAAATCCTCATTGCTTTTGTTAATCAAAAGCAGTAGGGATGCAGCATGGGACAGTAACGAGCATGGTGGGTCATAGTTCCCAGATCCCTGACAGATGTGGGAATTGTCAAGACTTTTCAGTGTGCCCTGAGAAGATAGTTGGTATCATATTAATAATTTCTATCATAGTATCATAGAGTTCTAGGATGGTTTGGATTGGAAGACATTAAAGCGCCATCCAGCCTAGGCTTGAACAGTGCCAGGGATGGGGCCTCTCACATAATTTATCCAACAAAATAACCAAAACTCACTGGGCAGTAACATCCCACCCTTCTACTTTCTATGGGTTTTAAAGAGGGCAAAATAATAATAAAATATCTAGGTTCACCGTATCAAAAACCTTCCTGATTTGGATCATTTAGAACAGAAAAGAATAGAAGCTTGCTGTTAATTGAGAGCAAAATGTGAGATTTGGCATCTGGGAAATGGGAATTATCAGTAATGATGCAGAAAGGCATAGGGATAGGTAGAGAAAGAAGTGTTTGGGCAAGGACAGAGCAGGAAAGGGAAAAGCATTTCTGAATTAACCCAGGAAAATCCCAGGGTTTCCAGTGAAGACTGCTGCAAACTCTTTTTTGCGCTTTTAGGACAGTCATCACAATGACTTACACAAGAGAAACTGAAACAGGGATAGACGAGTTTCAGAGAATACATGGTTAGAGCTGAAACTATGGCTTCTTCCTAAAGATGATAGTCAAATCAGATTAAAGAAGCATATTAGGACCCATACCTTATAGCTGAAAAACTTCTCCATGTGCTTGTTGTCTGAAATGTATGCTCAAACTTCTACAGTGTTTCTGTCAAATTAGTAATTGGTGTAAGCTGCTTAGACTTGGAAACACATGCTAGGCTATGCACCTCAGGCTTGACCATTTCTAAATCATGTGCAATTACATTGTGGATGGTGACAAAATATCTAATGCTAATTTGACATTGCACCCTCAGCATTGACTCTTGGTGAAGCACTGACAAAGGCAGTGGAAATCTACAGATAATCTTCTAAGACTTTTGTTTGGTTTATTGGTTCGATTTTTTCATGTGCTGATTTTCCTACCACCATAGTCCATCTTCTCTCTAATAAACAAACTTGAGAACCAAACTTTTTATTCAAAGTAATAAAACTTCATAATACTCTGAAATTATTTCTTTTTATGTCTGTATATTTCTCATCTTGTTTTTCCCCAGCTTTTGCTGCCACTTGTTTCTTTTGCTGTCACTGGAAGCATTCAGAAGATTAAAAAAATGGAGAAAGGAAAAACAAGTGGGAGAGAAAGACTACATTTTTGCTTGAGATCAAGGGAAGAAATAAAGAAGAACGTGAATACAAAAATGCTGAAATACTCCTTTTTGAAAGAAGAACACTTCAATTTTTCAAGTTGCTTGTAAGGAGAAAAAACACAGTAACTCTGGTGAGTGATAGTCATGTCCAAAAGCAGGCTAACATCAGTAGGTTAAAAACCTCAGACTCTGCTCAGGAAATCATAAATACAGAGTCTCAGTCATACACGAACAATAGCATTAATCTTCCCCGGGATGGTATGTGGTTTGCAACCTGCTCTTTTCCACCTCCTGCTTTGATGGTCTATTTTGGATCTTAACAAGCCGCCTGTTTAGTCAATTTGTTCCTGAATTTCTCTATCCAGCACCTGTTCTGCATTAAAAAGCAAGACTCTACAAACAAGCATTCCCGGACCAGAAATGAGGAAAACTCAGAACTGAAATGAACGTTCTGCTCCATTAACTTTCCTAACTGGATGATGTCCTATGTTTTTGAACATTGCTCTTAATGGCTCCTCTTAAAGATGAAATAACTTTGAGTTCAACTGTTACTGGATCATCTTGTAATTTCCGTCTATTTAAAAAAGAAATAAAACCCCATGCCTTATTTCTGCTTTCCAGCTGCAAACTCAAGGCTGTCAAGTTACACCAGTGGAAACAATGAGGGTTTTAATTGATGTTGCTTGTTCTAAAGGCACTTTTAGAATGATTTTCCACTAGAAAAAATGAAGAAGCAAAATGGGGGGGGTGGGAAATGCTGGTAGAGAGCATAAAACTCACTCAGCTGTGAGAAGGGTCATAGGGTTTGTTTCATTGTATGCTTAAAAATAAGTGCCAAGGCATTGCTGAATATGGGTGACATGGTAGGTCAGGCTTTAAGTTTGCAGTAGGGAGAACTGAGACGTGTAATGCTCCAGAGCACATTCATATGACTGCAAGCATTCACATTTTTAATCAAGTTACACTTTCGCAATTCATCCTTTGTCACTGACCTATGGTAAAAGGCATGCATGCTGTTAACCTGTCCCCAAAATAAAATGTCACATGAGGCACGGTACTAGTATCTATATTACTGCCATCAAATCGCTTAAGTGAATGCAATTTACCCAAATGCGGGGAAGTACAGTGTAAAAGTATGTCTCCTGTGGGATACTGCAGAACTTCAGAGAAATGTTAACCACACACACCAAATGACTGACTGAGTTATACAGAAATCAGAGTAGTTTCAGCTTGCAGATTCAAGCTCAAGTTTTATGTGAAAATATGCAAGTGTCTGTATGTGAAGTGGCTGTATAAGATCTCATTTCCATTAGTGGAAAAACAGTCAATGTACTTAGTGAAATTTAGAGCACAGTTCATGTGTGAAGTTAGCAGGGATGCAGTTTGCTTGCATAAATGTAAGCAATTATTGCCATTTGAGATGCTTTTTGGTATCCAAGGCATCCATGCAGGGGTGGTGGAATAGTACAGGGCCTGGCAGATACCCACCTGGCAGAGAGATGCCAGATGGGATCCTGTTGAGCAACTCAAATAAGGTTTCTATATATTCACAGCTGATCTGAGCTTAAGATTTCCTCAGACTACATGAGGAGTTTCCACACCTAGCCCACTGATTGCTCTGTGTATGTGGGAACCTATAGTTACATGTCTACATCTTTAAGTTGAACTACTGCCTGAAGGAGTAATTAAGTTACCTAAACATAAGGCATTTATCATGGTTGAAAAAGTCTTAGGTTGTCTTGCCTGATCTCCTGCTGAAGTTCAAGAAAGATGCAGCTCTCCTGTACATCCTGTGCCATATCTACCAGTCGTGGTACCTCAGAAACCCCAGAACATTTTAAATTAATTATAAACTAGTGTTGAGGAATTGAGTTAAATCTATGATACCCACTATGTTTGCCAGCTTCCATATTCTGTAAGATTTATCTCTTTTTCCAAGAGTGTTGTCCAATGTCACAAGACATAATTGAGCTGCAGTTTGAAACCTTCACAGCCAGTTATTCACATACAGGCCATTAACCAAAAAGGACCTGCACAGATCAGCATCTATGACAACAGGAAAATAGAAAGCTGGAGTCTTGATGGAATAACAATATAATAAATTGAGCTTTCGTGTAAAAATGTAATTTGAGCATCCCTGAGACATTAAAAGTGCAAATAACCAAAGAGGTTCCAGCAATACATGATTAGAAAGAACTCCATCTAATTCACTGCATGGACTCAGGGCATTCATATTTTTCCTGATATCTCCCTAAAAGGTTTCTAGTAATTTTCCAGAAGGAAATCCTTATCATCTTTAAGTACATTACATTGCAGTACTACTTACCTAAATCTTAGTATTCAATGCAAAAGTTTTTCTTTACTGTAAAAAAAGCCAATAACTTTTTTCTTTTACTCAGTGGACTCAGAGAACAGTTAATTCATGAAACATTTTTACAACCTCTTTACTATATCTCAGGAAAACAGCATATTTCCGTCCTTACATATTGGCCATTTGAACCTTTTTATTTTTCCCCAAGCAGCAGATATGCTTCTTTGTGATGACTTTTTCAAGATATCCCAAGTTCAAGACCCATTGTGTGTTCTGCGTATGTTTATGTAATCATAGACACCACTGGAAAAAAATGTGTATCTAAAAATCAATATATAGTGTTGTCTGAGGCACTTATAGATACTGAAGACATCTGTACAAGGCTCATAGATCTGACAGAAGAATATTGGAAAATCCATGATCATCCAACTTGGAAACTGGAAACCTAGTGGAATAATTTTAGTCATCTAAAATTTAAAATGATTCCTGAAACTAGATAGATGAGTGATTCCAGAGTAGATGAAGTGATTTTTATAGCCTGTGATTTGCAGATGGAGAGGAAAGGCCAAAGGAAACGCCATATCTAGCATTATAATGAATTTCCTGGTAAAGTCAGGTGTCATATGTAGAGCACTAGAATCTCTCATTTGTGGTTTGGCCAAGGTTTTGAAGCTGAATTGTACACCTAAAGCATGAAAAGCTGTACTCAGGTCATTTGCAATAGATTCTTACTCCAAGTCATGAAAAGGTTCATGTTCAATCCAGTTTTCTAAGTGTGTTATGTCTCATCATGGTGTTCCTCTGTTGGTTATGCAGAGATCAGAGTCAGGGAAAAGCATCTTGAGAGAAAGACATGAATCTCTACCCAAAATCTAAGACAGGTGATACGTTTGTGACAATTGTGGCAGGTGCCTAATTTTACTTTGAGTATCATGCTGAGTGGTATGAATAGAGATTATTATCACTCCCAACTTGACTAATACATCCCATATAAATGTTGATTGTCTCCTTTATGGAGAAGTTCATGGGGTTCTTTACAATTTGGGGATTAGCAATTAACCTTCCCAGTGATATTCCCTGTAATTAGCATAAAATACAAGTTTAGACTCAGGATTATCTGAGAAACAGTGTGGCCAGGGTAATTGCAAAAGCATTTGTAAAGGTTTCAATAGGACCACTGTATGCAACTTTACTGCTGGTTTTGGCATACCGACCTACATTTTCTCAAGCTTTTTATAAAGGAAAGTGTTCTAAATCGTTTATTTGCTGCTTTGTCTCTATTTTCTGACCTCTTATTAAAATCATAGCAAGGAGTCAGCTATTGAAAGCTGAATTGTCTGCCTTGATGAAACTCAGGTCTTGCACAAGTTTAGTAAGGTGCTTGCATTAAGGATTGATTAATGCATTAAGCACCCAACCAAGCATTACCTTTATTAATGAGATGCAATTGTGGCTTATTTCCTATTTAACATCTGTGATTAAAATACATATGAGAACTGAAGAGATATGGTGCAATATAGAAGACAACCAATTGAACTTATAACATATATATTCCAACTGTGGGTTGTCAGTAAAGTCTCAAACTGAGCAGCTGTCCAAAAAATGTTAGTTACTATCATATAAACCATTCTTCTTTTCACTTAAATGTGGGTGTTCAGATGTGGATCTGGCTCTAACACAAGTACCTACATTAGGAAAGTGTTCTCTATAATTAATAGAGAAAGATTCCCTTGAGGGGACAATTGGGAGCAATTCACAGAATCATAGAATGGTTTGGGGTGGAAGGGACCTTAAAAACTCATCCAGATCCAAGCCCCTGCCTTGGGAAGGGACACTTTCCATTAGACCAGATTGCTCAAAGCTCTGTCCAAGCTGACCCTGAACACTGACAGGGATGGGGCAGCCACAGCTTCTCTGTCCAATTAATTGGATTCTTCCTACAAATCACTCTTGGAAAGAACCTGTCTCCATTGACTACAGAGTAACACTGTGGTATCTAGTCTCTTAGTACTGGCCCTAGTTTAGTTGTCTGACTTTCTGGGCATACACTAACAGCAGTGTATGTCCCAAGTGATGCACACGTGCTTAGGAAAATCTCTACCAGTTTCTTTCCCTAGGGAATGGAAAGTTCTGCTGTTATTTTAGTTTCATTCCCACCCACTGCAAGGATGGGATGTAAAATCTAAGTATATGTTTGGCTATAACCTGTCCAAGACTGATCCAAACCCCATCAATCTCTGGGGCAGATTTGTCCTGTCTGGGGTGGCTCTTGAATCAGGCCTACAAGATCAAAGATAACAGGGAAGAGAGCCAAAGACAGATTTAGAAATATAATCAGCTAGCCATAGCTACATTCTTAATTAAATTGCTACAGGCAAACAGCTGCTCTTTAGGGAGTCTCTAAACTCTAACACATGCCGCTATATTACAGTAGTAAAACCAAGGAATAATTTTGCTCGACAATAGCTTTCCTGTGTGCATTGAAATGCCTGAATTTAGTGGTTTAAGAGTAAATATATAACTGTGAGGTTTTCTTTTGCCCTTTTTCTTTTTTCCTGGTCTTCCAACCATGATGTCAAAGTAAGGGAAAATATTTTGTAAAAAACCAAATTAACAAACCACAAGAAATCCATATGGCATTTCCCCCATCCTCCCCACTGTCTAACTCCTGCAGTTGTGAAATCCAAAGTATACCTTTTCTTAACAAATACATCCCTCTATGGACATCAGTACCACAGACCTTAAACCAAAGCTGATGGCAGAAGCAGAGAAAGCTGGAGGGAAGGAATGCCATCCAGAGGGATGCTTGTGAGGTGGGCTAATGACAACCTGATGAAGTTTAACCATGACAAGCGCAAGGTCCTACACCTGGGTCGGAGAAATCCCAGGCACAGGTACAGGTTGGGCAGAGAAGAGATTCAGAGCAGACCAAGGAGAAGGACTTGGGGGTGTTGGTTGATGAAAAAATGAACACGAGCCACCAGTGTGCGCTCACAGCTCAGAAAGCCAACAGTATCCTGGGCTGCAACAAAAGGAGCATGACCAGCAGGTCGAGGGAGGTGATCCTGCCCCTCTACTCTGCTCTCGTGAGACCTCACTTGGAGT